>LBNU01036949.1:310073-329614 GCA_014162995.1 Artemisia annua | reverse complement strand
TATATGCATAGTCCAAGAGAATCACATGCTCATGCTATCAAGAAAATCCTACGCTATCTTAAAGGTACAACTTCGTTTGGAATTCAATACAAGCGGGGTAATGACATGAAATTGGTAGGATATAGTGATAGTAGTCATAATGTTGACATTGATGATGGAAGAAGCACTACTGGACATGTTTTCTACCTTGGTACATCACCTATTACATGGTGCTCACAAAAGCAAGCTACCGTGGCATTATCTTCGTGTGAAGCTGAGTTCATGGCAGCCACTGCAGCTGCGTGTCAAGCAATTTGGCTAAGGGAGTTATTGGCGGAAGTGACGGGGTTGGAAAGACAAAAGGTTTTAATAAGAGTTGATAACAAATCAGCCATCGCATTAACAAGAAACCCGGTTTTTCATGGTAGAAGCAAGCACATCCACACTCGATATCACTTCATTCGTGAGTGTGTGGAGAATGAGCAGGTTATAGTAGAGCATGTATCCGGTGAAGAACAAAGAGCAGATCCATTGACGAAGGCCTTGGCGCGTATAAGGTTCAAGGAGATGAGGTCGTTACTTGGAGTGCAAGAATTTCCCTCTTCGACTCAGAAATTCAGGGGGTGATTGTTGGGGAATTCCTGATCGAATGGATGTGGCTGTAAAGCGTGTTCCAGAATCAGGAAAGCTATCCTAGTTGGAGTAGAAGTCGAACAAGTTTACTTGACGTGCAAGTAGTTATCTTCCTGTAGGACTTAGATAATTATAAGGTTAAGTAAAGTGTAATCCTAGTTATAGTCTAATACAAATAGATTAGTCTATATATACCGTGGAGGGTAGGGATTCTCATTGTATCAGATTGAAGTTTTGAGTTAAGTTTCTTCAATATAAAGTCTTTGCGTGTTTGGCAATTACTGTTCATTGTTTTACCTGTATTGTGTCTGCTGCGTGAACCCTCTGATTACCACAAGATTAACAGCCCTACACCTTTCAAAAAACACAAACAGTTGCCTCTTCATTTCCTATTACGACAGCAGATATCATCGAACAGGCAAACAAATGATGAGAAGCCGTCATTTCAAAGATCCGGTGATAGTACCAACGGTGTGTCAGGAATGTTGGACTCCCTTGAGACCCCAACCCACTTATCCAAACCATTTTTACTTTAACGTGTTGCCAAAACGTTTTATACACACATATACAAAAAAATAAACGCAAATATAAGACCATTTTTTAAGCTTACTTACAACCCCCTAAAAAAAATACTTGCAAATAAAAGAGAGATAAATTAAAATATTTTTAAAAAAGTTACTAACTACAAGCGTAAATACTCACAGACAAGTCAAAAATTTTGGCCACTAAGAAAAAGTAGCAAACCAATACAGTCGGAAAAAAACTTTATAACACTATATAATCGCAAAACGTAAACAAACGCTATAAAAACCCAACAAAAAGACCTAAAATAAAAAGGGTATTTCTAACTTATACCCCGGGGTAGGGCTGGCAATTTTGACACGAAACCTGTTAACACGACACGACACGACCTGTTCTTAACAGGTTTCGTGTTTGACCTTAACAGGTTTCGTGTCTTAACAGGTCAGACCTGTTAAGACCTGTTAATATTCGTGTCTTAACAGGTCAGACCTGTTAAGACCTGTTAGTGACCTGTTAATATTATACTATATATATAAAGTCACTACTCACTACTACACTAATAATTTTTAGGTCATTCTCAGTGATTCTCTTATCTCTCTCTCTCTCTCTCTCTCTCTTCGCCGACAAACACACACACACACTAAAAACCGGCCACTTTTCCGGCCATTACTCCTCCACCACCGCGCGTCCATCTACACCTCCACCACCATCATTCACCATTTTTCCTCCCCGTCATTTTGAGCTATCATACGCACCTTTTGACCGTCAATAACACCTTGTTCATTCGAGATTGTGGATCGAATCCACAACCCTTGTCACCTCGTTCTTGTGTTCGACTCACCCGAAGACCAAGGTGGGTTCGACTCACCCGAAGACCTCGTTAAGGATTGCAACAGGCAGATCTCAACGTATTCAATATCACCGGAAAAAGAGAAAAACTCGTGAATTTCTCGTTCAGTAGCTAGATCTGATAGATGTCCTACACTCCTACTTGCACTGTTCTTGTAGACTATCATAAAACATAAGTTAGTTATTAATCATCATGAATAATAATAAATTACAGTTATATAAAAATTAAAGCTACCTGATGTTTTTGTACCTTTCTTTAAATGATGTTTTTGTTGTTGTTCTGGTCCTTCTGGATTTGTAATTTTTATTGAAGTTGTTGTAATGTTTTTGTTGTTGTTCTCGTTAAGAGATAATGTCACAATTTTAATAGTGTTATAATTTTAATCATTGTGTACTGAATATTGAAGTTGTAATTTTTATTTTGGTTGTTGTGGTTGAATCTAATAGATAATATTTCCTGTTCTGTGGCATGTTAAGTGTTAACAGGTTCTTAACAGGTCTTAACAGGTTAACCTGTTTATTTTCGTGTCGTGTTCGTGTTTGAGAAAAGTGACACGATAAGCTAACAGGTCATGTTCGTGTTTGACCCTAACAGGTTCGTGTCTTAACAGGTTCGTGCGACCTGTTATGCCAGCTCTACCCCGGGGTACAAGTTAAGGAGACTTAAAAAGTACAAAAAATACTCAAAAGTACAAAAGTTGCCCAAAAAATTACAAAGTTGCCCAAAAAATTACAAAGTTGCCCAAAAAGTAGATCGGTTGCCCAGAGGACAATGAATTTTTTCAGTCCTTCTGCTGTACTTTTTTGGGCAACCGATCTACTTTTGGGCAACTTTTGTACTTTTTTAAGCAACTTTTGTACTTTTGGGGTACTTTTTGTACTTTTTATCTTTCCTTAACTTGTACCCCGGGGTATAAGTTAGAAATACCCAAATAAAAAGCCAAAATTCCCACAAATATTGCTGCACCCATAAAAAAAAGTGGCCTTAACGTTAACAACCAAACGTAAACACAAATACACCAACATGAAATAAAAGCGAAAATTACAAATAGTTTTATCTTTAAAAAAAATTAAAAAAAAAAAAAAATGTCTATTTCTAAACACCCACACACGGTGTGATAACATAGAGTTAAGGCTTAACACGGTGCCATGTCAGCGTCATATCAGGTTTATCATTTCAATCTTTAACACCCAAAAAAACACCCCTTATTATAACTCACCATAGAGTTAAGCCTTAACTCTATGCGGTGTGTTAACTCTACCTTAACTCTCTCCTTAACCCAGAGTTACCATGGTAACGCACCAAGTTAAAGCTTGTCATAACTCACATGGGCGGTGTGGTAACTCTACCTTAACGTGGGCAAAGTTAAGCCATAACTCAGCTTGTGAGTTACCATATCGCATGCTCTTACAGCCAAACATTATAGGCACTTACCCAAATTGTTGTAAAAGCCCCTATGCAATCCAAAGTAAGCCCACAAAACATATGGCTCCACCAGGCCAGCCCAAAAACATTTAATAAATACACACAACTAAAATGACAAAACCCATGCCACGGTTAAAACTAAAGTAAATGCAGTAAAACAATATAACAACAACACTGAAAGGTTCATGCAAAGGTTCGAGACCAACAACCGAACAAAAACATATGACAACGGGCGCACGCACCTTGTTATATCTTCCCCCTTTTTCACACTAAACCCGCATTAGTCACGGTTCAAAATAAAAATACATAAAACTCCAAGGGCCAAAATAGACATAACCTTTACCTTGCATTGAATTTATATCTTCCCCCTTTTTCACACTAAACCCACATTAGTCAATTTAGGGTTTATCAAGCTGCTGTGCTGCAGATTTCTAAAATCTTGAGGTAATTTCGTATAAATTCATGTTGCCCTAATTCAATTTCCAGAAACTTATACTTATTTGCATCAATGTTTTCTTATAATTGTATTTTATATCTTGTAGCTGCACTCTTAACTGTTTGATATAATGTCTCAACTAATTTTTACATACCCACTTAAAAAAATTGTATGAATATTGACAAATAATCCTGAGTTATGGTGTTTAATAAGCTGTTTGTATTGCTGCAATATGCTTTTTTTTCGAGCTGTTTTATTGCCACCATATGCTTTTTTTTTTTTGGGTAACCACGGCTTCCGACCTTTTGGCCGACTAATCCACGGGGTTTGAACCCATATGCTTTTTTTTAGTCCTATTTCGAGCTGTCTGTGTTGCTGACATATGCAATTTTTTCAAGCTTTTTTATTGCCACCATATGCTGTTTTTTAGTCCTATTTTGAGCTGTTACAATAACCTGTTTCTTTAGTCCTATTTCGAGCTGTCTGTGTTGCTGCCATATGCAATTTTTTCAAGCTTTTTTATTGCCACCATATGCTGTTTTTTAGTCCTATTTTGAGCTGTTACAATAACCTGTTTTTTTAGTCCTATTTCGAGGTGTCCGAGTTGCTGCTTTAAAGGGTGTTTGGTTGATATTGAATAAAACGGGCTGTTAGTAATGGTGTTTGGAAGTGCTTCTGTTGTTTGAAGCTGTAATAATCAAATCAGATGTTAAGTGCTTGAGGAATTCTGATTATCTAAGGAATCCATAAATAAATTTCCCAAAAAAAATACAGTTTTTTGTGATAAGTTCCCTTACGAAATGGCAGTAAGAATCACAAATTAGGTTCAAAGTAAAGTGGTAACTTTATTTTATGCTTAGCGGTCTTTGGCGTCACATTTTGAAAGTTATTATTTGGAGTTTTTGCGTCATAGATAATCAGTTTCTAGTGTTTGGGTATGATTAACCAAATCTATGGGTCATTTTACATGTTAAATAATCAGAATTTTCAAACACTTAACCGCTGATTATATAGTTATCAAAACTTCAAACAGCAAAAGCACATTTAGCTTCAGACACCATCTCCTGCAGCCTGTTACTATCGGTTTCTGAGAATCCATATCAGTCAATCACTTCAAAATGCAATGTGAAGCTAGATAATCAGGTTTTTTTGCATCCAGTATTAATTTTTCAATCCAAAACTGATTATTTAACCCAAGAGTTGCAGATTCAGATACAGGAATATGTTTATTTAAACTTTATAAACTGATTAAGTCACAATTACTGATAAACAGTTCCAAAATGCATAATCAAAGTCCAAACATCCCTAACAATAACCCAAGAAGTATGTGTTTTTCCAGAACTTATTTAGAACCATGAGAAAACTGACTAAATGCCGTTACAATAGAGGCTATAACCCAACCCCACCAATGCTATATTACTCATATATATAACATACTCAAGGAAATACAAAGCTTTCATGCTAACTTATCGTCTTTATACACATAGAATGACCTTGATTTCTCTAACTTCATGTCACTTCTACTAATCTCCTAGTTGGCGGACGATTGTTCCCAACTGGGTTCGTCCAGAGATGGCTGTTTATAAACCTTTTTCTCTTCCTGTTAGATGATATACAGTCAGTGGTGAAAAGAAAAACAGGATAGGGGGTGGGTCGGTGGGGAGGAGGCAAAACTGGTTAAAAAGGGTTAATTTGTAAAGCATGTTGAAGCGAACCAGGGTTGGCCCGACCTGCTTACACTTCTATTCTTCTTGAATTTATAAATAGTGAAAGTGTAAATGTCACTTGTAAAACACATATTATTACATTACTACTATATAACATTTATGGGGCGCACCCCCAAACACTGTAGCAACACACACATAAAACACTGTAGCAAAAACACTATAGCACTACAGTACTAACGGTCGTTAATTACTGTAGCGCTACAGTACTAACGGTCGTTAACTTTTTTTTTTTTTTTTTTTTTTAAATCCGTACAAAATTTGTCCTTCATCTCAGAAGTCCGTTGCAAAATTAGTCCTCTAATAATTTACATGATTGGTCCTTCATGTTATACATTCATTGCAAAGTCTGTCCTTGGTCAATAACTTGACGTTAGGTAGCTAACGACCGTTATCTTTAACAATTTAAAAAAAAAAACCATACGAACTTTGTCCTTCATCTCAGAAACCCGCAGCAACGCGCGGTTTCTTTTCTAGTTAGTATAATATATAGGGATTAGACGAATGCTTTATGAGTATTGGTATTTTTCAGTAGATGTTGGGCGGCTTTTCATATTAGATAAATTTTTTAAAAAATTGCTCAATATAGACCATGAGCATAAATGGGTGTTTGGCTGCTATCAAACTGTTATATGTGCTTTGAAGGGGTAAAACCCATTGCTCAATATAGACGATTTACATAAATGGGTGCTTGGCTGCTATCAAACTGTTATATATGCTTTTTTTAAGCTGTTTCGCTGCTCTCATTATAAGCTGTTTTTTAGTCATATTTCGAGCTGTTTTGCTGCAATAATAAGCTGTTTGTATTGCTGCAATATGCTTTTTTTTTTCGAGCTGTTTTATTGCCACCATATGCTTTTTTGGTAACCACAGTTTCCGACCTTTTGGCCGACTAATCCACGGGGTTTGAACCCATATGCTGTTTTTTTAGTCCTATTTCGAGCTGTCTGTGTTGCTGCCATATGCAGTTTTTTCAAGCTTTTTTATTGCCACCATATGCTGTTTTTTTAGTCCTATTTCGAGCTGTTACAATAACCTGTTTTTTTAGTCCTATTTCGAGCTGTCTGAGTTGCTGCTTTAAAGGGTGTTTGGTTGATATTGAAACTAAACACTTGAGCTTATAAGCTTATTAAACATGTCCATGTTGGTCATTTACCAATATAAGCCAATCAAACACTTGAGCTTATAAGCTTACTAAACATGAGCTAATCCAAACACTAAGCATGGGCTTTAAGCTTATGTTATATAAGCAATAAGCCGCTTATATAACATAAGCATAAGCCCAACTCATAAGCTTAGCCAAACATCTCCTAGTTTCTTACTTGTATACGTGTTGCTGTAGGTTTTTTGTTCAAAAATGGAACATGGTTCACAGGATTCGTCAGCTTCTACGTTTTGTTTGGCCGATGAAGATCATACATTGGCGAACTCTTTAAGATTCACTCTTAACCAAGAGTAAGTACATGTATTTTTAAATGTTGGTTTATTATATTGTATTTGTTGATTAAATATTGGTGTATACACCAATATTTGTGGCAAAATTGTATTTGGCCGATGAAGATCATACATTGGCGAAATCTTTAAGATTCACACTGTAATTATGTTATTGCAGTCCCAGGGTTACAGTTTGTGGGTACAGCATTCCTCATCCTTCAGAGGCCCGAGTAAACATAAGAGTCCAGACAACTGGTACATTATGCATAATCTCATTTCTATTTACTTACTTCTGTTTTTGTCATTGATGTGGTTAATACATGCATCTTACTATTCTTTCTTTTACCATTGTTATCTATTGTTTCATTCGCATAGTTCATGTTCCGATGAGTATCCGCTATTCTTTGGCATTTCAGCAACGGGTCAACTTGGGCTGGGGTTGGGTTGGGATGATCTGCGAGCATATACTTGTACTTTCTTGAAACTCCTTGTATAACAGATGCGTAATTATGCTTAAAGAACTATAACACAACAATAATAATCTCAAGAATTCTAATAACAAACCGGTTTAGGTTACCTTTCTACATATTTGATATGATCCTTCACTTTTTTAGCTACATTTTTATGAAACTGTTCATAAGTTAATTGTCCGCATTTGTTGTTGAACTGTGCTATATCTTTTAATTTCCTAGGTGACCCTGCGAATGAAGTATTGAAAGATTCTTGCCAAGATCTTATGCTAATGTGTCAGCATGTCCGAGGCACCTTTGACCAAGCGGTTGCTGATTTTAAAAACAAAAAAGCTTCTGATACTTCTGATAGCGAGTAGATGAAGAATTCTGGCCATTTCTATAATACTTGCTGATTTTGTATGGTATGATTTATATTTATTATAACTCGTGGAATTTCATCTTCGTTAGGAAAAAGGGTGCTATTCACAGAAGAGTTTTGATCAGTTGATTTGGGTCGCGATCTATCGATATAGTTTCTCATGTGGATCATTCGTTTGTGTCAAATCACTCCCGTAGACAGGTCTGGTTATTGCAGTAATGCCAATTGGCAGGGTATGATAGGGATCAACAGAAAGAGATACATAGAGATCAACTGAATCTTGGCCAGTCAACTAAATATACAAAATTTAAATGCCAATCGCTAGATCTGAAACTTAAAACATATAAACTATAATGTTGATCATTAAACAAGTAATAGAGGTACTGAGGTACATAAGTTGTTAAGAGGTTAGGTAACCTTATATCTCAAGTTCTCAGCAAACAAGATGCAGTTATCATGAACAGAGTTTATCACTTTAAAATCAAAAAGTAGGTAGTAAGCTATATGGAAGTTGGTTTCTTGTTCAGCATTGCCCTTGAAGTTGAACTTCTTTTACATTTTTCGTTGATCACGGATGAGTTTGTCTCATTAAGGACGAGCTCGTCTCATTTAGGACGTGCTTGTCTATCTGACACTGAGTGAGTAGCTAATATGCTTGGTTAACAAAATTAATGATATGTAGTGACTCAAATTGACACCAAGGGCAATGATATATTGTAACTTTGACCACAAAAAATTCAACGTTACACGAACAGCGAGTCAAGAAGAGTCGATGCAAATTCACAATTCAAGTCCTTTACAGATCATGTGAATACCCGTCAACTCTATTATGAATAGTTCCTGGCGAGATTTGTAGGCTGGATAACAGGTTAGAACTTGGTCGTATATGGTTCCTTCTTTAGGACTTTTAACACATGTCATAATGTGTCATGTTCGGTTTGCTTGCAAGCATTTAATTGTCCATTTTGGAAAATACTTGAATACTGAAAATGCTGCTTCAGTTATGATCTAAAAAAAATTAAAAAAGTAAAATAAATAAATAAATAAATATTAACTATAATAATGATTTGATTAAAATGATTCATGATAACACGGTGGTTCGGTCGTCAAGAGGTCGACCGATCGGTCAAGGTCGGTCGCCTTGTTGTGGTGGATCGGTCTTGATCGGTCGGCTAGGCAAAAATATGGCGACTTGGTCGCTTTCTCGACTGAATTCTAACACACACAAAAACAATCAAAACCCCATTTTTATTTAATATTCGACCGTTTGATGTCAAAACAAATTTTTTTTTCTTTTCTATTTAATATTCGACTTGGTCTTCACTGTGACAACTTAGTCGGTGTCAGGTCACCAGAGAGGCAAAACTGATGTGGCAGGGTCGCCTCAGGTCGCGATTGTGTTCAGCCTTGCTACTATAAGAAACAGACAACTTTCAACCAATTTTATGCATCCCCTTTTTAGCTCACATTTATATGTAAATGAGATATAAATATTGTGTCTTGAATTGCTTGGTTGAAATGTTGACCTAGTCCTATGTTTTGGTTGTGTACGTGATCAATCAAATGACCAAAATCTCATGCTGATATGTCAGCTGTCAGCATGTCTGGAGCAACATTGACCAAGCTGTTGCTGATTTGAAAATATAATATAGATTCAAACTTCAAAGAACCAGTAAATGAAGTGATATATATCAATCTTTTAACCATTCGTAGTAACCTTTTTGTACTATTTGCAGGATAACAATTCAACCTTTAATTGATTAATTACATCTTTAAACTTTGTAATAAGAATTTCAGATAAAAGTGATATCATAAACTTGAACAAACTTTACTGTTACTTTTAGTAGTGGAGAGTTAATTTGTTACAACGAAATAAAAATGTGAAAAAATAATTTGAGACAGAGAGAGTACCATAAGAGTAGACATGCTTGAAACAACCGTCAATGCACATACATAAATTTTTAGTTCTTTCTTTCAATTTTAACATTAACAATTTTAACATTAAGCGCATAATCTTTACCACTCAAAAGATTGCACATTCACTGACGATTTATATACAGCCTCGCACCATTTTTACACGCTTTTTACATTCATATACTAGAGGGTTTGTATTGTCTAAAGTCTAAACATTAAATGTTTGGGTAAAAGCCATAAAATACCATCGTACTTTCAAAAATGTCCCAACTTGACCAATTTACTTTTTTATTGCGGACTTTACCAATGAACTTTCAAATTTTTAGCCGACTTTACCTATGAACTTTCAAATTTTTAGCCGACTTGAACCAAATTTTTAGCTAAATTTGGTTCAAGTCGGCTAAAAATTTGAAAGTTCATAGGTAAAGTTCGCAATAAAAAAGTAAATTGGTCAAGTTGGGACATTTTTGAAAGTACGATGGTATTTTATGGCTTTTACCCTAAATGTTTGCTTAAAGTAGCTGTTTTGTACAAATTATCTCTTAACCTAAATGTAGTGTTTCAAAGAGCTATAACATTTGTTGTCATAACATTTTCTTCATATTCATAGTTAATGCATATATTTATAAAAAAAACAAACAAATTAAATGTTTGCTAATCAACCCAAACTAACTCATCTCGACCATAATAGAATATGCGATTTTAATCCAATCCAAGCCGTTTTGGCTTGTTATCGCAACACCACCTCCACAATTGTTCTGTTATACAAAACTCTGGCATATTGTTCTGATCTTGCACACACAGCCCAGGTAACATTGAACTCAGAAACCTCTGGGCAGCCATATACTTCCGTGCTTACAAATATATACACTTCTGTGATTCAACATCTGTAGCTTCTCATCACTTCTTATGGGCAAATAACATAAATTAAGGCAATACATTAAAGTGGAAGAGCCAAGAAATGATAAATGCAAAAACCATACAACCCAGCAAGATATTCATGATCCTACGACCTTGCCAGAAAGTCCGTGTCTCGGTAAGTACAGGCGTGAACCCTGTGCCTGAACGTTCAGCTGGCTCGGTTTCAATGGCGTTGCTTGTATCGTTTGTATGTTCACCACCAACATTATGAGCTGTGGCACCACATATCTCACAGGTCCTGGAGCATCATTATGCATGAATAAGACATATTAGCAGTAAAAAAAGGGTAAATAAAATCCATATTTTGCTCCTAATGTTAAAAAGGTAAAGTCCATGAGCAAGTATTTAAGATGAAAAATATATATGGGTCGATCTGGGTTAAGTGTCTATTTTAGATTAGTTTGATTATGGGTCATGGATTATATCATGATCCATGTGGACATGTGATTGGTAATGGGCCAGATCATATTATTACTTTATCCGGTTCAAATCCGACTCATTGACATGGGAAGAGCAAGCAATGACAGAGACAATGCAACCTCAATCAAATAGGACTAAATTCGCCAATTGGCATGAAAAGGTTGCATAGAGAATTAGAGATCAATAGAATCTTGGCCAGGCAACTAAACTACAAATTTCTGTACCTATCATTGACAAATGAAATTTTAAACTAGGAAATATAAACAAGGTAAAACAAAACATGTAGGTTTATGAAATGAATCATTATAATAGTAATAAAGATACATAAGTTGTTTGAGGTTAGGTGACTTCACATCTCAACAAACAAGATTCCATTAGCATGAGTAGATTATATAATACTCTTAAAGCGTAGAGTAGGTTGTAATTATTTAATTATTTTACTGTGGATTCTCGTGAATCATCAAACCTAGAATTTGAACTTCTTCATATCGAAATTTCCCGCTAAGTATACAGCACCTATGAACAAAAATAAACTAGGCCGTCTCATATATGCTGGTGAATTTGGCATTAGGATAATAGCTCATAAGGCATTACTGGTCTAACTTAACTAATAGCATTCCATTAAACCTCCTTTTTGTTACGAGCAATGATGTATAATGATTGAAAGCAGTTTGGACACTAAGAAGGTAGTTAATGTCGTTTTCTTGACTTATGCAACACGAGTTTAGCAAATGATCAACATATGACAAAAACTAATCAATCAAACACATCAACATCTTCGGCCTAAACCATTTTTTAAAACATACACGTATCTTTCTGAGTCTTGTAGTAGTTTGTTGCTACAAAACACGTGACACTACAGTAGTTATTTCAAATCAAAATTTTGACACGCTTATAGAATGGTCTAGAAATGATGATTTTTGTAGAGCCGCACCTTATGATAATCAAACTTCATACCTTGAACCTGTGTCAAATTCCTACTGTAAAACTGGTCAAACTTAGAGCCAAATGACAGAGAAGCTTAGAGAAGAACATCTAGCCATTAAGGTTGCAATTTAAAGATTGTCATCTCTAGGTTCCTCGACATTTATGCATTCCTAATAAAAGCTTCTCATTTCGGCAGTCAAACTTTCAACAATTACCGTACCTTGCAGATTCATGCATTTTGGCATTTGTAGTCAACAACCGAATTTCCAAATCCAAATTTCATACATAATACCGTTTACTGTTTACCAAGTTAAATTCTGTTGAAGAAAAAATGCATCAAACTTTGATACCAGAAAGGCAGAAATATAAACTTTGACCAGAAAAGTCAACAAAACAACTATTATCAAGTATAGCTAAAACAGGGAATCAGAAAAGAGGGAATTCCATATTCAAAATTAAAGTTACACAGTCTTCCTACTCAAACTAGTACGTGTACTGTACAACTTTAACTAGCCCATTATTCCCCCCCCAAATCATCATAACCTAACACACCAACTACCTAACAAATTAGGGGGCGTTTGGAATTAGCTTATTTTGCCAGCTTGTCGACTTGTTCAAATTTGGAAAATCTTGAAACTCACTTTTTTCCGGCTTATGAGTTTATGACTTACTTAAGTCTCTAAGCTCAAAAAGTGAGCTTATGAGCTTTTTCAAACTCAAATAAGCCCAATAGTTGGCAAAATAAGCTAATCCATCCAAACACCCCCTAGAATTATAATGCAACTTCATGCCAACATTCACAACATATAAAAACAATTTTACACATAAAAAGGTTTTATACTTCATGCCAATTTTACTTTTCTGTCCTCAATTTAATGTATCAAAGCTAACATTGTGTACAATGTAACAATTTTGTGTAATGAATAATTCTAGTTGGACATTCAAAAGTTATTTCGGGGGTGTTTGTTTAAGCTTATATGCGGGCTTATGAGCTTATTTGATTTCGGCTTATATTTCATAAACCCCAATTTTCCAGCTTATTTTGAGACTTGTGGGCTTATATAAGTTTATCATATCATAATAAACTTATATAAGCCCACAAGTCTCAAAATAAGCCGGAAAACTGTTGCTTATGAAATATAAGCCGAAACACAAATAAGCTCATAAGCCACAAATAAGCTTAAACAGTTAACTTGGGCTAAGTTTTTAATACATTTTTACGCCGTTTGCAAAAAACAAATAACAAATTAACATAAAAAACATCAACTTTAACAAAATCAAAAAAATTAAAAAAAAAAAAAAAAGAACTTACAAATTGCCTCTAATTTTAAACCAAGTTTCAGCACATTGTTTATGAGCAGCACCAAGATCTCCTTTACAATCACACCCCAACTCAATCACACCACCACCACCACCGTCACCACCACCACCACCGTCGCTATCACCGTCGCTAACACTGTCACTAAAATCCAAATGACAAATCCTACAAATCCTCTCACTTTTAGAATGCACTTTCAGCTCCAACTCACCACTCTCTAAATCAATCTCATCTTCATCATCTGATGACGTCATCCTGCTATGATTATACGAGAATATTCCAGAAGATCCTCCCATTGATGAGTGTGCATCTGAATCTGAGAATCTGAAGCTGCTGTTGATGTTTTCTGTTGGTGTGGTGGTTGGGACGGTGGTGGGGATGACGTGGCGGCGGGTGCGGCGGCGGCGACGGCGACGGCGGCGTGGTGGTGGTTGTTGTTGTTGTTGGGGGTTGTTTGGGAAACTGTTTATTGAGGACATGGGATAATTGTGTGTGTGTGTTTTTTGAGTGTGTGTTTAGGTGAAAATGAAAAGGAAGAGGTGTTGTGTTGTTGTTACTACAGTTTTCTTTCTTTTTCTCCAGAAGTTTGTCAGATAAAGAAGACTTGTGGGTCCCACTCTTCTTCTTTCTTTTCTTGTTTTTGCTATTATAAAATGCTGGGATAAAAAAAAGATTGCATAATATCTTTGTCAAAAATATGTTTACTATATATTTCGTATGTGCTAAATTAAGATTAATTTTTTGGTTTGGTATAAAATATGGAAAATGACAAAAATAATTAATTTTATTAATACTATTTTTCATCAAGTATTCAATATTTAGCAAAAAAAAATCATTATACACATGAATTTCTCAAGATTTGACTAGCAAAGTCGAACCTTGATAATTTTTGAAAAAATCGTAAGACTGACTAGCAGTCAAACCTTGCAGATTTTGAAAAATAATATATTTCTCATTTTTCTTCGCTTAGCTAAAAACACGAAAGCAACAGATCTCTCTTTTCCTCGTTAAGTGGCATTTTGAATCACTCAAAAAAATTGTTCTGAAAACGTTATGGCTATTATATCACAAGAACTTTATCATATGTCACACTAACATGAATTCTTCATTCGTGCTTTATTTCTTCGTTTGATTCTTTCTGGAGCCATACTGTATCAACTTATAACTCTTAATTCGTCATTTCATAAGTATTCCTTCATTGGGAAGAGATCTAGTGAGAAGAGAAAATCAAATGAGAAGAATGAGAAATATTCCTGACCACACATTTCAAATAAGGAAAAAATAATAAAGTGGAGATGCATCTACTTTTATAGGTGCATCTAAAATGTGTGGTTGTGGTTTCTTCTCATCCTTCTCATTTTAGTTTTATTTCTCATTTGATCCTTACTCTTCCTTCATTTAGATACTACAATGGACTTGATTTCCTTGATTCATTTCGCTTTGATTATCATTTGATGTCTTATTTCGTTTTGCATCAGTTCCTTAACTTTCTTTCATAATTTTCTTGAATGCATCCATAGAACTTAAAATAAAAAATATAATTTAATACTTACCAACATATAAACAACCAATAAATAAGCATAAAAACGACGATAACGCGTGTATATATATGTATGACACGCGCAATTCATATATTCACACGTGTTATCATCACTTTTATGCTTATTTATTCATTGTTTAAATGCACTTTTGGTACTTAATAAATTATATTTGTGATTTTAGGTTCTATAGATACGTTCGAGAAATTTATGAAAGAAAAGTCGAGGAAATGATGCGAAACGAAGTCAAAGATATCAAATAAAGATCAAGAGGAAATGGATTAACGAAATCAAGTCCATTGTTGGTTCTAGATGAAGGAATAGTTAGATGGTGAATTAAGAGTTATAAGTTGACAAAGGATGGCTCGTGAAAAAATCAAATGATGAAATGAAGCACAAATGAAGAATTCATGTTATTGTGGCATATGATAAAGTTGTTGTAGTACTTTGGCCATGACTTCCTCATACCAACTTTTTTTTTGGGTGATTCGGAAAGCCACTTAACGGGAAAAGTGAGATCTACGACTTTCGTTTTGTGTTAAGCGTGAAAACTGAAGAAAAGGAGAAACATAACATTTTTCAAAAATTTACAAGGTTTGACATTGCTAGTTCTTTGTGATTTTTCAAAAATTAGCAAGGTTTGACCTTGTTAGTCAAATCTTGCGGATTTCATCAGTATAATGGCTTCTTTTTTTTGTTAAAAATTGCATATGGTGAAAAATGTTTATAAAATTGGTTATATTTGTTATTTTTCTTATAAAATAAGTGCTCGCTTACGGATTTAAATCAATCAATATAGTTTAACAAAAAATATAATAATATTTGGTTGATGAATAGTATTATAATACCACTTTGCTTAAATCATGTGCAATATGACAATTGACATATAATTTGCGACAAAAGTAGTAAATGATAATCTCAAATAACCATCGAATAGGTTACATCAATGTTTGAGATTTTTTTAACGTAATAATATTTTTTTGTATCTTGTTCACTTAACTGTATTATTTAGTCTTAAAATGTTTTTTAGTTTTTATCTACTCTAAGCTTATTAAATCTTTCAATCGAAAGTTACTATTAGCATTCATAGTTTAAAATATAATTGTTGTGGTTGTGTGAGAACGTATATATTTTAGTTGTGTTTGTAAGTTTGTCTTTCTAGTATTGATAATTTAAAATGACCTTGAAACTATAGCTACTTGTTTAGAATCAATAAACGAAACAAAAATCTCATATAACTCAACAAAATCCTTAACAACTGGCTATAACCGTGACATGTTTTTTTTTAGGTTGGTGAGCACCATTGGCCATTGCACCATGACATGTGATATGTTAGACGAAACCAGCGAGAACCTCAAGTCAATAAGTACATGGTGAAACTAATTAAGTGACAGGCATGACACGATACATGGACGGTAGACAACTAACCTACTATTTTAAGACTATATCACATGCATGCACCAGGTATCGGATTTGAGACCTCGCTCTGGTTTAAAAATGCTTACTTGAGGTATGAATGTTTGTATTTAGAGGTCCAAAGCCCGATTGAACATGGTCCATTTTGTAAGGTTGTTACATATGTACGAATGTAAATAAACATGTAAACAAAAAGGACTTTGTTATATGTTTGGTTTTTTTTTTTTTTTTTTTTCCAATTCTTTAATCTAACCCATGTCCAGTTATTTTTTGCCGGTCCCAATTCATTAATTTATATTAAATGAATTGATATCGATTAATTAATACGGAGTAACTCTTTTAATCATTAAGTTTATATGGTCCCATAGGTATTAATTTGTACGAGTAATTAAAGTTTCTACTGTAGTGTTCCATACTCGATTGGTTACGTTATCAAATTCACAAATGATGACATTTAGCAATGACGTCGTGTCATATACTCACTATTACTAACAATTTATTCGTATAAATGGTCAAATAGTACTCTTCGATATGGGATAACATATGTTCTTTCAGAAGGACCTAAGTTATGTACTTCTGAGGTAAAAATACAAAAACAGATCCAAACTTAAATCTTCAACTTTGCTACACACACGCTGACACACATACACTACCACGAACTCAACAACAAATGAGACTAACCTTAGTAGTAGTAGTAGTAGTAATAAATTTGACTTTTTTATGAACTTGATTTATAGCTGTCAATAATCATTGTAGCCTTTTGACCTTACAGGGTTATAACTAAAAGGGATTTTAGCCATGCCGTAAAAGTGATCATTATGATGCAAAACGCTATAATTCACCTTTCTAATAATATTTAACAAAACTGGTTCTGGTTTTGACTTTTTGATTGTGTATTTATGTTAAGAAAAAATAACTGTAAAGAAACAAATAAAGGCCAATTTTATCCGATTTTCAAAGTTTAATCCCTCAAAGACTAGACCAGTTAGAAGTGTAAACTTGTAAAATGGAAAGAATGGTTATTAATCAGTTACAAGTCATAAGGTGAAAAGCTATAATTCATTCCAAAAACACAAGGTGAAATAAGTTCCCACATGTAAGATCATTGCTAACACCCAGGTAGGAGCAAGACTTGGATCATTGCTATAATTCATTTCAAAAACCCGTGGAAGATGGTATTGGGATTTACTTTACTTTACTTTATGTAAGATCATTGCTAGCACCTAAAGAAGAAAGATAAAGAGTATTTATATGAATCCATCAATGCCATAACTTATTGCCAGCACCGCTTGTGTATGCCTTTTATTTTCTTTGGACCATCAGCAGCCGGTAAACCTGCGTAAGCATTTATAACATAAAAGAACTAATAATAGGAAGGTCGACTTTCTTAGGTTTGACTTGCAAGGTCAAATAGATTAGCTTTACAATCCAAACATTGATAAAATTTTGTTGAATATCTTTTGATAAAACAATGAGAATTAGCTTATATCTTATATTTCTGTTCAAAAAAAATTTTCTACAGTCACTTGGAACGTCAACTGCAAACATTGCATCAATTAAGTACCCCAAAACTGGCTGCGTCCTTGTAGGAGCCACAAACTCTATAACAATAGCACAAGGGAAAAGATAGGAGAGCGTATTCCGGTGAACGAAAACAGCCCTACAACAATTTATTTCCTTTCTATTATGTTGATAACAATGGCAATATCTAAGGATTCCTGTCCATGCAACATTTTAATAATTTTTAATGTCTAAACTCTAAACTTCAAGCACCAAAAAAAAAAAAAAAAAAAAAAAAAAAAAAAAAAAGAGCTTCTGGAGCGAAAAAGCGGTTTATAACAGGTTTGTACTCAAGTAATTATCAAGACAACTAAACCTTATCACGTGTGAAGGGCTTATAGATCGGTATTTGACAGTCGCCAGGTAGGAGACTAGATAACCTTACTTTAACCACTATGACGGTGTGTATTTGAGCCTAGTCAAGCTCAAGCAAGTATGCGCGTGTTATTTATGGTTAACTCATTTAGCCTTGTTATATTGACGAGCCCAAATGATGTTTGGCTTGAGTTAAGGTAAGATAGTCAAGAAGCCAGGGCTAGCCTAGGCTTAACCAAGAAGAGCTCTTAAATATTGACTTCAAAAATCCAACAATTTCACTCCTGCTTATATGAAGAAGACCTGAAAAACATATATGAATAATTACACGAACTAACTACTTTTACTCTAAACCATGGAAATGAGTGATCATTGAAAGAGAAACCATATCTCACCATCTTTAATTATGAACAACTCCCCAAGCCTTCCCATGCTTGCCTTCCTGCAAATATGCAATCAACTAAGGGTGTGTTTGTTTCATTAAGATGTTTTATGTCTGAATCTGACTACCCATCTTACCAGTAAGAGGTGGCTAAGTCTGAATCTGAATGAAATAATGTTGTTTGTTTTTCTATAATTGTCCGAATGATTTTAAGTGCTCTTTTTTGCAATTTATTTAAGTAACTTATGTAAATATGAAACAAGACTTTTTATTAGAGATGGCAATCACAACCCATTTAAAGAAAAATGGGTTGCTATGGATCAACTTATAAGTTGAATTGGGTTACCTCTTTGGCAAAGAAATGGGTAAAATGGGTCAACAATTAGACTTATGTGAATCAACAAATGGGTCGAATGGGTCAACAAATGGGTCGAATGGGTCACTTAAGGGTCGGATGATAACTCAACCACCACTAGGTGTCTTTTATTAAGTTTTTATAAGTTTTTGTCCGTTTTTATGTTTCCATTCGTTTTTCACGCTTTCGTCCATTTTTCCCGTTTTCGTCAGATTTTTTACATTTTCGTTAGATTTTTTGTGTTTTCATCCGTTTTTTATCGTTTTCGTCCGTTTTTTACGTTTTCGTCAGTTTTGTTACGTTTTCACCCTGTTTTTTACGTTTTCGTCAGTTTTTTCACGTTTTGGTCCGTTTTTTCATGTTTTCGTCCGATTTTTCACGTTTCCGTCTATTTTTTTACGTTTTCGTCCGATTTTTTACGTTTTCATATGTTTTTTTACGTTTTCGTCCATTTTTTCACGTTTTCGTTAGATTTTTTTACGTTTTCGTCAGATTTTTTACGTTTTCGTCAGGTTTTTTACGTTTTCGTCCGTTTTTTCACGTTTTCATCCGTTTTTTCACGTTTTCGTCTACTTTTTCACGTTTTTTGTCCGATTTTTTACGTTTTCGTCAAATTTTTTTACGTTTTCGTATGTTTTTTT
>LBNU01036949.1:294518-309994 GCA_014162995.1 Artemisia annua | reverse complement strand
CTCTCTCATATAGTTCCCCTCGTCCGAGTTTTTATGTCTCCAGTCCCCACCTCGATTTTTTTATGTTTTTCGGTCCGGATTTTTTACTTTTCATCTGATTAACATAAAAATCTACGAAAACGCTGAAAAAACAGGACGAAACGGTAGAAAATCTGGATGAATGTAAAAAATTGAAAAACAACGTGAAAAAACAGACGAAATATGAAAAACAGCGAAACGTAAAAAAAACAGTCGAAAATGGTAAAAAAATGGACGAAAACGTAAAAAACAGACGAAAAGCTGAAAAATAGGCGAAAACGGGTAAAAAACTGGCGAAAACGTAAAAAAAATTGACGAAACGTGAAAAACGGGGACGAAAACGTGAAAAACCAAATGAACTTAAAAAATCTTTAGAAAATTAAAAAATCTTGAACGAAAACGCTTGAAACATCTGGGGACGAAAACGGTGAAAAAACGAACGAAACGGGTGAAAAAACAGACGTAAAGGTTAGAAATCTTATGAAATGAAAATCTGAGAAACTGAAAACATCGGAACGTAGAAAATCTGATTGCATGAAAATGTGAAAGAAATCTACTGAAAGTGAAAAAACAGCAACGCAAACGTAAAATTGGACGAAACGGTAAAACTCTGACGAAAACGTGAAAAAACGGCGAAAACGTTGAAAATCGGGACGAAAACGTAAAAAATCAGCGAACCGTGAAAACGGATGAAACGTGAAAAAACCGGACGAAAACATGAAAAACAACGAAACGTAAAAAAAACTGACGAAAACGTAAAAACGGACGGCAAACATGAAAACGAACGAACGTACAAAAAACTGAGGAAAACGTAACAAAAGGGACGAAACGTATTAAATCGGACGAACAACACTATAATTTTAGGTGGGTCGACAACCACCAAAAAAAAACCGTATGAACAACAACCAAAAACATGAAAACGTCATAAGCCCATTTTAATAAACAAACATGACGTATGAGCACACCGGTGGACCAACATTGACCCAATAACCACATATTGAAACCAAAAAAATAGCCCAAAAAAATAAAAATATCTAAATACATAAAAAATAACACGAGTTTTCAATCTCTCTTGATCGGAGTAAGGAGGCAGTAGACAAGTCCCACCTCTTACTGAGCTAATAGTTATATGCTAACTTGGGTCTGACTCAAAAAAAAAAAAAAAAAAACAAGCAAAACGTCTGCCCACCTCTTTCTGGTAAGAGTAAGAGGGAGTAAGAGGGCTAGTAAAACATTTTTTTAAAAAACAAACACACCACTGTTACTTTGCTTAGACGTCTGACAGGTTATTTACAACCTCAAATTTGATATGGATTCTAAACTTTATGAGCAAAGATTAGAAACAATATAATACTCCCTATCAGCTCTATACAACTGAGAAACTCTAATACTTGTATAAAAAGATTGTACTGTTTGGTAATTAAAACCCAAAATTGTTAAGCGGTGTTTGGCATTGCGAATTGCAAAAGGATTGTCTATTTAATATTTATCAGGTTTCTGTGTAGATACTCAATTTCTAGAGTTTGTGTTTCGTATACTAGTATTGTAATTGATCCTAACTATTTTAGTAGCTACAACAAACCTAGTTTGTTTAGTTAGTGCCATTTTTCATGTAAATCCTTAAATAATCAGAATCTTTAAGCCAAACACTGAAACAGACGACTATCGTATTATCACAACTCTAAGACCAAGTTTATTAGGTATGTAAAGCCAATAAATCTATGTACCTGATCACCACTACCAATTTTATCAGAAATTCAGAATTGTCTTGCAATGAAATGGGACATGCTTTTCAAGCAACATCCACAAATCTACTTAAACTCAGACTTTGTAAATGGCTTTTGTAGTACGTCAAAATTGGTCTCTCGTACACGGGTTGTGTTGACAAAACACACATTTAACTGATTTAACTTTAGTCAACTTCTTTTTATTTCAAATAGTTATCACTTACAGCTCAAGTGGTCGACTTACACATAAGCACCGACAATCATATCAAATAAGATAATGAATTCTCTAATATGATATAGTTATCCTTGAATGATCCGAATTTAAATGCCAAACACTGAAACATATGATTATCATATTATCACAACTCATGACCATCCAAAGATTCCAAACAATATGTTTTACAGCCTGTGACGTGACAATTAATTTATCTTCTGCCGAGTTTTGAAATGCTATTTGGTATTAGCTTATTGCTTATACTTTTCAAAAACTGTAAGATAACTAGATAAGCAATGTTGAATTAACCACTCTTAACTCGAATATTGAAATGAGCTTATTTTACCATCAAATAATTAGATAAGAAAATTGGATAAGGAATCAAATACATCCTCAAAATTGCTTATTGGACTGATTCTCTAGTTATCAAAACAACAATAAAGCAGATAAAGCAGTTTTAGTGGATGTTTAGGATTGCTTGTTCAATCAGCTTATGCTCAATTACAAAGACTTTATTTCACCCGAAAGGTAAAACTTGTAAATTTTGAATCCCGCCAAGTATAATGCTTGCTAAAAACAACTTATTTCACCAAAAAATAAGCATATAATCATAATCACCTCAAAACTGATTCTTTACTTATAAAAGAAGAATATAACATCACAATATATATATAATGTAGCGACAGAAACGACGCTTTAGCATTTCGTCGGAATACATCCTGTCTTTTCCAGAGATTCTTATCTCATTCCATTCCAGTTCGTATGGTACAATGGATTCAAAAGCATCAAACGAGCTAGACTTAACAATTCATGGCATGAATTAGAGTTGAAGGAAGAAAGACATGAAATGCTAGAAAGATGGAATCTATGAATGAGCTCTTTCGTCTAAGCCTAGAACTAAGCAAGAACAAGGAATGGACTTTAAGTGAGTGAAAACCGGAAGGAGGGGACAAAGGTCATTTCTATAAGGCAAGAAAGCAAGATCAGAAGCAAAAATGGAAAGTGGTTGGCCGTTTGATCGAGTCCCAAGGCGTCGACCACACGCCCTAGCATAGCCTTTCCCGCTCGGACAAGCTTGCATCTGCTCCCCCTAATATATAACCGGTCCTAACTCGGTCAACACTCGTTCAAAACATCCACTCTTTCTTCACTCGCTAGGGAAAGATAAAAGGATAGATGACTGATTTCAAATGTAGTCCAAATAAGCCCATAATGAAATTTGAGCCCATTGGAAGTTAGCGGCTTTAAATATGACTTTTTTTTTTTTTTTTTTAACAGAAATATGACTTGTTGAATAGAAAGATCAAAGAGTAATTGAATTGAGATTCAAAATTCAAAATTTAGTTTAACCGCAGTCGCCACTTTTCATTAGGGTTTCTTCTGGAGCATCATGGTTCGATTAAGGTCATCCGGGACACCATCCCCATCACCATCACCATCACGCCATCGGATTGGAAACAAGGTTTCTGCTTTTAGGAATGTTAGGAAAACTACCAGGGACAAAACACTCGCGAGTTTAAAAAAAAAAATATCCCTTGAAATTGAAAGCCTCGGCGCAACGACTTAAGCAACCTATAATTGACATTTGACAAGCACGTGGAGGAACTTCGGGATTCTCCATATATCAAAACCGTTGCGTTGGATTCTGAGCAGCTGGAAAACAATGGAGTATCCCGAAGTTCCTCCACGTGCGTTTCATTTCTCGACATGTATCGCATAATACTTTTATGTAATTGACCTAACACTAAGCCACTAAGGTGTTTGGTGATGCTATGTGGTTTGCATAACTTCATTTTGTCTCCATATAATACACGTATTGTCACTTTTTCAAAGGTTTGCCAAACACTTTTGTTGTGTTTAACAAGCCTAATAATTAGGTAATCAACTCCAAAACGCATAACCAAACACCCTCTAAAACCGCAAGTAGAAAAAAAACTTGCAGAAGGATATGGGATTAGGCTTTGGAATTTAAAAGAATACTAAACTACAGTATATATCTGCAAAACATGTTGCACAAAGTAATGGAAACGACTTTTAACACCGTGCAGACACTAAACATGTATTCACCAAATTTCCTTTTTGTTCATTGCCATGATCATACACACAAGACACAACTACAAAGTAACCCCGTGCAGACACTAAACATGTAACCCCGTGCAGAACTACTCTGCAAGAGTTTGACACACCACAGATAAATACAGATGTAAAGCTAAAAGATTTCACAGAAAGAGCAGGCTACAAACCACACAGGAACTAAAACCATGATAAGACATTAATTTCCGATAATAGGTTGTGAAACATAGAAACATTACTTATGATCCAAATAGACAAATTACACCAAAGCTATTTTAAGTAAAACAAAATGCACCAACCCATTACCTTCCTACTGTGTTTAGATAAAATGACAGTTAAAATTACAACCACTGATTGTAATCAACACTTGATTCTTAAGCCTCATCATACTCCTCTTCTTCCTCCTCGTACTCTCCTTCCTCATCAGCAGTTGCATCCTGGTACTGCTGATACTCAGACACAAGATCGTTCATGTTGCTCTCAGCCTCAGTGAACTCCATCTCGTCCATACCTTCACCAGTGTACCAATGCAAGAAAGCCTTTCTCCTGAACATAGCAGTAAACTGCTCACTCACACGCCTGAACATTTCTTGAATGGATGTTGAGTTTCCAATGAAAGTTGATGCCATCTTAAGACCCGTTGGTGGGATATCACAGACAGTTGACTTCACGTTGTTTGGGATCCACTCCACAAAGTAAGAAGAGTTCTTGTTTTGAACATTAAGCATCTGCTCATCGACTTCCTTGGTGCTCATCTTCCCACGGTAAATAGCTGATGCAGTCAAGTAACGCCCATGACGTGGGTCAGCAGCACACATCATATTCTTGGCGTCCCACATTTGTTGAGTGAGCTCTGGAACAGTTAAAGCACGGTACTGCTGGGATCCACGTGAGGTAAGTGGAGCAAAACCAACCATGAAGAAATGGAGACGCGGAAATGGGATTAGATTCACAGCAAGTTTTCGAAGATCAGAGTTGAGCTGACCAGGAAACCTCAGACAACAGGTAACTCCAGACATTGTTGCAGAAATGAGATGGTTCAAATCACCAACTGAAACAAAAAATTGCAATGTTAGTCACCTTATGCAATTGCTATATCTTCAATATGAAGAAATGAGATAACAAAATTGATTTGAGAATACTTACAGCTTGGGGTAGTCAACTTGAGAGTTCTGAAGCAAATGTCATACAATGCTTCATTATCAAGAACCATACATTCATCAGCATTTTCCACAAGTTGGTGGACAGAGAGGGTGGCATTGTAAGGCTCAACAACAGTGTCGGAAACCTTAGGAGATGGAAATACGGAGAAGGTCATCATCATTCGGTCAGGATACTCTTCCCTGATCTTTGAGATCAAAAGTGTACCCATACCAGAACCTGTACCACCTCCTAGAGAATGGCACACCTGGAAACCTGCATGTCAAAAACCATTAACGTCTTTCCAACTAATGATCCGTGGGATCAAACTGAATCACATATATTGATATATCACTTTAGCAAAAGTGACAAAAAAAAAAATCAACCATCAAACATCACATTGTTATTTGAGTAAGAGATAAAAAATATTTGAGTAAGAGATAAAAATAACAACTGTTATCAATTTCAATAACACCATGTTTATTATTATATTTAGGTAGCATTACTAATAGACGCTTCAAATAGTTCAGGATTCTGTTGAAATTAGATAATGTTAATCATCAATTGCAACTTCAAACCCAAGAAAACAACAAATGATGTACAACTACAGAATTTTGTTTACACTCTGCACTATTCAAATTGCCATAACTCGTCAACAGCCAGCCAAATTTAAGTGTCGTAATCACAAATCAGTAATTCACATAAACCATTTTGTTACTTGATTCCAATAATTCCAATAACAAATTAACACAAACAGTCCATCAATTCTAAACAAATAATTTGTCAACACAATAGAGACTCAGCCCTTCAACGAGGGTGGAAGTTCCCTTTTACCCAAAAAAAGTATCGTACGAGCCAACTTTCATCCATCTAACATATTTTACAACTACAATTCTTTTGTTAACATACATTGAAACATTTCGCTGCAACATTATTTTCATTTCAACCATTAGTCAATAATATACAAATCAATACTGCACATAAGGCATTTTAATTTTTAATTATCCACATGATTACTGCTTTTCAGTAACGAACTAGCATACATATTCTAAAACTTCTAAACAACTAATACAAATTCAACAAATGACCAAATAACTAAATCATAAAAACAGTTGCAATAAATTAAATCAAGCACATAACCAACAGATCTATCATTTCTAATTCAATTCACACACATCAGTTCATCCAAAACACATCAACAAAAAATTAAAAAACTAAATAAACAAACAATAAAATCCAGTAAATAAAAAAACAGATCATTCAATTCTAATTAAAATAAATAAATAATATACCTTGCAAACAATCACAGTTTTCAGCTTCTTTCCTGACAACATCCAAAACAGAATCAATCAACTCAGCCCCTTCAGTGTAATGTCCCTTAGCCCAATTATTACCAGCACCAGATTGACCAAACACAAAATTATCAGGTCTAAATATCTGACCATATGCCCCAGATCTCAAACTATCCATCGTCCCTGGCTCCAGATCCATCAACACCGCGCGTGGTACAAACCTTCCCCCACTCGCCTCATTATAGTACACATTTATCCTTTCTAGTTGAAGCTCTGAGTCTCCGGTGTACTTTCCGGTCACATCGATCCCGTGCTCTGCGCATACCACCTCCCAAAACTTTGCCCCGATCTGGTTCCCACATTGACCCCCCTGAATGTGTAGGATTTCTCTCATTTTTAGTGAGTGTGTGTTTTGGTGTTTGTGTGTGTTTTGGAAGTTAGGGTTTGATGAGAGAGTGTAGGTGTGTGTGTTTTTTTTAAATAAGGTGTGAGTGTGTGTGGCTCCAAAATGAAATTATTTGAATAGTGGATGGACGGTTGGGATTGGTTTAGGTGATGGGGGATCGGATGGTTGGAATGTGATGGGGTGAGGTGAAATTATTTGAAAATAGATATTTTTGGTGTGTAGTGTGCAGGCGGGATTTAAAAGTGAAATGGAAAGTGGAATTTTATAAAAGGGTTTGAAGTCCGGTCTGGGAGTCAGGCGGTCCAACCAAGCAATCACATGTTCGTGCCATGTGAGAATGTGATCGTTGTGTTTTTAGGTGTATCTGTTTTTGAATAATTTATTGTGGACTTCTCGTTTGTTTATTGCGAGTATCTTTTTAATAGTGAACCGGGGTCGTTCTCGAGTTTGAGTTAAGAAAGAAAATGAAAATGAAACATAAGATGGTGTGTTCTCGAGTACTACTTAAGAAATAAAAGGAAATGAAAGAAAATTTAAAGGTGTGTTTGGTTCGCAGAATGTTTTTGAAGAAATTGTAATCTTTAGAAGGAATTGTAATTGGAATGAATTGTAATTCAAAAAATTGGATTGTGTTATAATTGTAATTGATTGTAGGACCTTGGATACAACCTAAATCATGACCATATTCATCAAATCTTAGAGAGAGAAAGAGAGATGTAGAGAGAGAGAGTGATGGGAGGATCAAGTGTGTGAAAATACGATGCTAACATTGATGAAATCTGTCATTGTGTTTGGTTGACTCGCAACGTAACGTAATTCAGAATAATAATAATAATAATAATAATAATAATAATAATAATAATAATAATAATAATAATAATAATAATAATAATAATAATAATTTAATAATAATAATAACTAATAAATAATAAAATAATAAAAATAATAAAATATTAATATTATTAATAAAATATTAATAATAATAAAATAATTTATTATTATTTATTAAGTAATAAATAATTTAATAATATTATTAATTATTATATAATAAATAATAATAATAATAATAATAATAATAATATAATTTTCTTATCATAATTATTATTATGATAATATAATAATAATAATAAATATTTTTTAATAATAATAATAATATTATAAAATAATAATAACAATAAGTAATAAATAAATAAATAATAATAATAATAATAATAATAATAATAATAATAATAATAATAATAATAATATTAATATTATTAATAAAATATTAAAATAATAAAATAATATTATTATTTATTAAATAATAAATCATATAATAATAAAAATAATATTATTAATAATAAAAGTAATATAATAATAATAATAATATTAATATTAATATAATAATAATAATATAATTTTATTATAATTATTATTATTATTATTATTATTATTATTATTATTATTATTATTATAATAATAAATTATTTAATAATAATAATAATAACAATAATAATAAATATTTTTTAATAATAATAAAAATAATAATATTTTATAAATACTGATGCTTTGAATTATAAAATACTGAATTACAACGTAATTCAAAACTTTCCATCCAACTTGCTATGTAATATGAATTCCCTCCCTTGATGTAATTGGAAATGTTGAATTACAATTACATTGCAAACCAAACAGCCTACGTAATGTAATTTGAATTACAATTACACCCATTATGCAAACCAAACACACTATGTAATGTAATCAAATTACAATTACATCAAATTACGTCCGATTACAACGAACCAAACGGGGCCTAAGTGTTATTTTAATGATTTTTGAAGGAAACACTTTCTTCCATTTTCTGGAGAAAAATGTTTCCTTTACTTTTCTTTACTTTTTTTAATGAAATAATAACTCGAACACACAGTGTTAATGAGTTGGCTGTAATGACGCATCAATAATCGTTCTTAATGTGTCATCTTAGCAGCACACAATAACTGAAACATCTTCTCTGGCTATAAGTATGAAGGGTATCTGTTACGAATACGTTTTTTCTTATAGAAGATTCGGTCAACCCAAATATTGTTTAGCATCATGTAGCTCGTAGAATTTATCATATTAGTAAGAACGTAGTTTAGTATTAGTTAATAATTGTGGAGTCGGGTCGGGTCTTTACCCACTGTCAGCTCGATCCACAGCCTAGTAGAGGCGTTTTATTCATTGTAACTATAAATACCCCTCACCTTGCAAGGGTGAGGGTTGGACCTTTCAAGCTAATATACACATAGTTCTTTCACTTTCTCTCTCTAGAAAAAAGGCTCCCACTTCTCTCTCTCTCTCTAAACCAACGAAACAAAACCACCTTGGAATCATGTTTGGAGCTTAATGGTTATCTTACAATTGGTATCAAGAGCCTAGGTTTCATCTTAGGGCCTTGGAGTCACGGATTTGTGGTTGGTATTTGTTGTTTTAGTTGGTTAGAATAGTTTCTTAGGTAAACATATTGGTTTGATCTTGCTCATGTTATTTGAAGTGTTTTGGATGTACTTTCGTAATTAGTGGTGTTATAGTTACATAGTTCTTCAGTTGGATAGGTCACATCTTTCATTGGGTTGGTTGTATGAATGATTTTTGGTCGTTTTCTTGTTAGCGATTAAGTCCTCTGTGGTTGTTCTTCGTAGCGTTTAACTCGGGTTGTTTAGCATTTTAACACTAGCGATTAAGTGGGGTTTGCTATTTTTGAACAACTGGACAAATTGCCAGATAGCGACTGGTTTGGACGTTTGTGATAGGGATTAGTACGCACTGTCTTCTAGTGGATAGCGATTACCTAAACTCTAGCGATTAGCTTGTTAGCGATTTGCCGAGTTTAGCGTTTATCTCATTTCAGCGATTATCTCTCTCCAACGATTAGGTCCTGATTAGCGTTTACCTAAATCCAGCGATTAGCTTTTTAGCGATTGGCTGTATTTAGCGATTACTTCATCAGCGATTAGCTTTTAGCGATTTGTTGGTTGTAGCGATTACTTTTTCAGCGATTAGTTTTGTTTAGCGATTATCTCTGGACAGCGATTATCTTTCTTCTTCAGCGATTAAATCTTGATTGGTGGTGGTGGTTAGCGGTTAACTCAGCTTGAGATTCTCATGATTTGTAAACTACTTGTGCTGTATGAATCGTTGTAACTTAAGTCGTTTCGATTAATCTGAGTGTGATTTGACGTTGTGAGTTAACTTTTACGGCTTGACTTACCACAATCGGATATATTGTTACTTGACTTGTCGCGACTTGACACTTTGCACAAATTGTGACTTATCTAAGTTCTCATTCTAAGTCCATTTCGCATACTACGTCTTTCGGTTTTCTCTGTTGACTTTAGTAAAATCCCGGGAAAGAATCGATTTCTCGGTTTAAGTCTCAAGAGTTGTAAAATCCCGTTAAAGACTACATCATGACTACTACGGCTTCAACTGATGACATTCAAGCTGCAGGGTCCGATACCCGACCTCCTATGCTCGATAGGACGGATTATGAATCATGGGCTCAAAGAATTCGACTCTACTGTCGGGGCAAAGAAAATGGTGAAAACATTTTGAGATCCATCGATGAAGGACCATTTCAAATGGGTACCACACGGGATGTTATTTCCACAGGAGAAGATGGTGCCATCACTCATGGAATTGACAGGCCACGCACTTACCATGATCTCAATGAAGCTGAAAAGAAGCGCTATGATGCAGATATTCGAGCCTCCAACATTGTGATACAAGGGTTACCCAAGGATGTGTACAAGCTCATTAACTTCAACACAGAAGCCAAAGCTGTTTGGGATAATGTCAAAATGCTGCTAGCTGGTTCGGAACTTACCAAAGAAGATCGTGAGTCTCAGTTGTATGATGAGTTTGAGCACTTCAAGATGAACCCCGGTGAAAACATTACAGACTACTATGTCAGATTCCATAAGCTTGTTAATGACATGAAAATGATTAGAATGACAATGCCTAATATCCAACTCAACTCAAAGTTTGTTAACAACATGTCACCAGAATGGGATCGATTCGTCACAGCTGTGAAGCTCAACAAAGGACTCAGAAACACCAACTATGAACAGCTCTATGCTTACTTGCAACAACATGAGAAGCATGCAATGTATGACCGTCAGTTGAGAGAGAAGCTCAATCCTACAACAAATGACCCTCTTGCACTCATCTCAAGTGTGCATGCACTCAACCATAACCCCCTTGATCAGATCAGTCACCCATCTACACAAGCAACTCAGAATCATTCACCTATTGGTCAGTCATCTGCTCAATCAGCAATAAGCATCAAATCAACTCAACCTGATTCAGGGTATTCTCACACTGATATGATGATTGACAATCTCACCAACCAAGTGTCATTGCTTGTTCAACAATTCAAAGCAACACTACCTCAAACCAACAACCAACTTAGAACCTCATCTAATCCTCGTAACATGGCTGTGGTGGAAGATGGACGCGTTGTCGTTCAAGGAAGGCAAAATGTCAACCAAAGGAATGGAGTCCGGGGTTATGCTCAGAATAGAATGGGGAATGCTAGTCAGGGACAGGGAAGGCAAACCAAATGTTATAACTGTGGTGGGTTAGGTCACATTGCAAGGAACTGCACTCAACCAAAACGTCCTCAGAACTCTGACTACTTCAAGGATAAGATGTTACTAATGCAAGCACAAGAGAATGGAGTACCATTGGATGAGGAGCAGCTGTTGTTTCTTGCAGGAGATGAAGGGAACACATTTGATGCTGATGTGGATGATCAACCAGTTCAGGACTTAGCTCTCAACGATCCAAACATCTTCCAAGCCGAAGATTGTGATGCTTTCGATTCTGACGTTGATGATGAACCCACTGCACAAACCATCTTCATGGCCAATCTATCATCTACAGTCACATCACCGCAACAATCTGGTTCCACCAACTCATCCATTATATCTGAGGTACTAAAGTTGTATGAAACATACGAAATGTGTGATAAACTGAAGATTCTCAATGAAATACATCAAACTAATGTTGTCACGCCAGATGATGCTGAATTGGTAAGCAGTAATGTTACCCCAATACAACAACATGTGGATCACAAAAAAGAATCTGATGTACCTTGTCGAGCATCTTCCTTTGGCGATGATGATAATGTGATGCATGAACAAAGGATTCATGACAAAGTGAAACAAACAAACGTTGTAGAATCAAATGCTGTTGATATGGGAAATAGCAATGTTATCCCATATGAACAATATGTAAGACACAACGTCGAGTATGTTGTACCAAGTGATGAATCCTCTGTTGATAATAATGTGTGTGAATTGGATGAATACACTGCTGTTGTGCCTGATGATACCTTGACTACTAGAATTAATATTCTTAAAGATCAGGTGAATATTTATCAACAACGTGCAAGATTTGAGTTAACCAAACGTGATCAGAAAATGGATTGGCAAATGTGTACATACATAACCGAAAGAAACTTAAAGGAATAAGCTTTAAGAATGGAGATAAAATCTTTACAAAATCAAATTGATCAAACTGTTAAACAAAAACAGAAGATTCAAGAAAGTGTAACCGCACTAAAACTTGATTTTCAAAGTAAAGAAACTAAACTCTTAAATGATTTTTCCAATCTTAAAGCGTTAAAAAACAAGCTTGAAAATAAGTTGTACACGCAAGGTCAAACCATTCAAACTGCTCAAATGATGCATAAACACATTAAGTTGCGAGATGAACATAGCAATAAGGATTTAGGAGTGCCCCAAACTAATTTTCTTAGGAGCATTAGTGCCACTCAACCTGCCTTATATGATGCTAATGTGATGCTTATGCCTAATCATGCCCCCTGATGTGCCTAATACTGAGGAGATTGATGAGACAGAATCAGTCAATAGAGAAAGATTAGAGAATAAAATGAAGGATCCCAAGTGCATTAAAAAACGTGTTAACATCAAACCTTATAATTATTATGAACATAACCGATTGACCGTTTTTGTACCCCAAACTAAGTTAACACCAGAACAGATATTTTGGCCTCTAGACGTTGAGAAAATGAAAGCTGAAAAACTTAAGGCCATAACTCCTCAAAGGTTTGCTACCCCAACGGTGTATCCTCCCAATACACCGATGCACCTAGTTCAGTTAGCTCTTCCCACACAATGTAAAGCTCTTATTAGCATCTACGTTCTTTGTCAAATGTTCAATGATTTTGATAAAAACATGTAAAAAGAGAATCACACCAACGGGAATTACTAAGGGTGAAAGGGGTTTTGAATTAACAAAAGAGTGTTACTTAACTGAAGTCATTCCATTTTTTAAACTTATCAAAGAACATTTTGAGGGCATGCAAATGTCCCTTGAATCTGAAGTAAAAGAAATGAAAGATGCGTTTAAAAATTTGGAACATGAGGGAAAACAAACTGCTATAGACCTTCAACATAGTGAAATTGCTAGGAAGAATGCTCTTATCATGAATGATGCTTTGATTGCTAAATGCATTGCACAAGATGTGTTTTATACTGCTACTGATTCTTCATTAACTGCGTGTCACTTTCATGAAATGTCTAGTGCTTTAAATGTTTTCCAGAATCGTGTTGTTGAGCTTGAGGGGGAGAATTTAAAATTGCAAGAAAAAATTCAAAACGATGATCATGATAACATGGTCAGGCATTTTTCGAAACTAGAAGTTGATAATCTTAATTTGCAATTAAAATATCAACATTTAGAAGAAAGGATTAAAATTACAAATGCCAAGACATCCTCGGATGCTCCTGAATTTGATGCATATTTTGAATTAGCCAAACGGGACGAAAAAATTCAAGCTCACACTAACACGATTCGAAAATTGAGGGCTCAAATTGCCCAATTGAAGTCCAATAAGAGTGATGTGATTGAATCCCAGAAACCTCCGTCTATAGATTCTCAAAATTTTCAAATTCAAAACATCATCAACCATCTCAAATACGAAAATGACTGTTTTCAAGCTGAAAACTCAAAGGTCAAACAACATTACAAAGAGTTATATGATTCGATTAAGATCACACGTGACAAAACCAATGAAAAAATAACTTCATTGTTAAGGAAATTGAGAATCTAAAGACTCAGGTGAAAGGGAAAATGTCTGTCACTGCATGTGATAATGTTCTCTCCAAGGTCTGTAAATGTAAAAAATATGCGTGTGATGCCGTGAACATTCCACTTCCTCTTAGGAATAATGAGTTAGTCCATAGTGATTACCTTATACATCTTAAGGATTGCCTTGACATGCTTCGTGAGACCATTGAAGATAATAGAATGGTGAGACCTGCTGATAACGTCATCATAGATGTATGTTTCCTCACTAATAGATCACAAGAACTCTTAGAATGTCATTGGTACATGTCCTAAAGCTTTCAGCATGCGAGATAAGCTTAATGCATCTTCTTCTAAGATTAAGAACAAGCATGTTACCTTTAATGTGCCTTTGACATCACCTGAACATAACACACCACTTACCAGAAAACAAACAGCAGTGTAACAATCTAATGTTCCCTTCATTAATTCTACAGGAGTAAACATTGACACTAAAGCTAGCGGGTCAAAGCCTAGTTGCAATACAAGGAATGATAGGACTTCGCCAGCTAGGAGTGCTCAAGGGAAGAAAATAGAAGACCACCTTAGGAACAATAAGATTGATCTGAATGTTATGAATCGTGTTGATTCTAATATTAGCTTTAGGTGTACTGTAATTAATTCGAATTCTGATGCTACCTGTAAGACTTGTAATGTCTGTTTAATTTCTGGTAATCATGATGAGTGTGTTAAGTTTTTGAAAGCTTCTAAGTTACACTCGGTTAATAATGCTATGAAACATAAACTAGAAAAACGTGTTTGGAAAGCTACAGGAAAGAAATTCACCAATGTTGGCTATCATTGGAGATCTACTGGAAGAAAGTTCACTTTAGGAAATCAGTGCCTCGTAACCAAATTGACCAATCTTAAGCTTTCAAATGTTAAAGAATGGAAGGCAACTGGTAGAAGATTCCCTCTAGTGACACTATGCCCTGATAATAGGCCCAATGCACCCATTAGTAAAGTTTTCTCTGATAACTCCATTGCATGTGCTACTCCTGTTTCTTTTGAATATGTGTGTGCTAACCAATTGGACCCCAACTGTGCTTGGGGATCCACGTTCTTCAGTTATCCATATCTGTCTGATTTCAAATGTAGGTCGTACAAATCGTCCTTTGGTATTTGGACTCAGGCTGCTCAAAACATATGACTGGGGATCGCTCACGGCTCAGCAATTTCGTGAAAAAGTTTATCGGGACTGTTAGATTCGGGAATGATCTTTTTGGTGCCATCATGGGGTATGGTGATTATGTGTTTGGTGACAGTGTGATTTCTAGAGTTTACTATGTAGAAGGGTTTGGGCACAATCTATTTTCAGTTGGTCAATTTTGTGATTCCGATCTTGAAGTCGCCTTCAAGAAACACACTTGCTTTGTGAGAAAATTGGATGGTGTGGATCTTCTGAAAGGTAGTCGTGGCACAAACCTCTACACCATATCTATTGAAGACATGATGCGGTCATCTCCCATTTGCTTGTTATCTAAGGCTTCAAAGAA
>LBNU01036949.1:278649-289134 GCA_014162995.1 Artemisia annua | reverse complement strand
AACAAAATTCCGATGTACTGTGACAACAAAAGTGCAATTGCTCTTTGCTGCAACAACGTCCAGCACTCCAGATCAAAGCACATCGATATTCGACATCATTTCATCAGGGAACAAGTGGAAAAGGGGATTGTGGAACTTTACTTTGTGAGGACAGAGTTTCAGCTGGCAGACATCTTCACTAAGGCACTACCAAGAGAACGCTTTCAATTCATTCTCCCCCTTCTTGGCATGAAGAGTCTAACTCCAGAATCACTCAAAAGTCTTCAGGAAGAGAATGAGGAGTAATGGATTCGCTTCACATATCCTTGTAAATATCTTATAAAACCAAAAAGAAAATACAAAAATATAAAAGCTAGAAAAACCATAAAAATCTGAAAAACACAAAAATACCAAAAATAGTTGTTCTAGGCATGTCTTCTGTTTATCGATAACATTTAAGGCTCTAGAAATGTCATTTAACAATGGCACGGAGCTTTAAATGAAGCTCGAGCAGAAGTTTAAAATGAATAATTAAAACATGTCTTAATGGCTTGCTATTACTTCAGATAGCAACCTGATTTTCAAAATGAGGAAAACACATCGCCAAAAAGACGGTTGTTCCTAACAACGGATGAAGTTCATCCGGGCATGGATTACGTTACATACGTGCACCCTCGATCTGATGTACGTTTCAGTGCATCATTTCTAGAAAAAGAAGAGAAGTCTTCTTTCATCCCAAAATCTCTCTTCCATGATTCTTCAAGAGAGTTTTTGTGGTTTACAAGGTGGCTATTGGACTTAAATTTTCACAAATACCTTGCCGCTCAACTTAATGACTACAGCTCTTTAAATAGAAAACGGGTCATTAATTGAGGGGGGCGTATTTGCTCAAAATTTTTGCACCTTTCTAAACTTTGTGCACCAGCAGCAGTGAATAAGTGTCTCAAAATCAGTACATGTTAAATCTGACCACATTTTCTCCCATTTTTCTAAACTCATTTAAATCAATTGGGATCACAAAATCTCAAATAATTTGAAATTTTTTGATCGGGGGAGAGAATGTGATTTAAATATGAAATCTGATATAAAATGTGATGCTTTTAGAACTAAAATGTACGCTCTCCCGTATGTGAATTTTTTTTAATTTTTAAATTGAACCNCTTTGTGCACCAGCAGCAGTGAATAAGTGTCTCAAAATCAGTACATGTTAAATCTGACCACATTTTCTCCCATTTTTCTAAACTCATTTAAATCAATTGGGATCACAAAATCTCAAATAATTTGAAATTTTTTGATCGGGGGAGAGAATGTGATTTAAATATGAAATCTGATATAAAATGTGATGCTTTTAGAACTAAAATGTACGCTCTCCCGTATGTGAATTTTTTTTAATTTTTAAATTGAACCAATGCACATAATGAGGGGGAGCAAAATGGTTTGTGGTGAATAAAAAGATTTGGCATCTCATGTGAGCGTGACTCAGATTTTGACTCATGAATTGACGAAACACAAACGTTTGAATTCGAAAGGATTTATCCAAGTAGAAAGTACCGTTTCGAGAAGCTCTTCGTAGATGAATATTTTGACGGGTCTAACTTCCTTTTTAAGGAATGTTAACAACTTCAAGTTAGTTATTAGGGCTAGTTATCACCTAAAAGCTGATAATGGATCCCTTTAACTAAACAACGTAAACGTGTCCCTAGGGTATTTGTCTATTAAGAGTGGATCAATTCAAAAGTGCAACTCACCGCGACATGTGCAAATTTCCATCAAAAACCTATGAGCACATGTTAAGGGGGAGCATTTGAAAATTATAAAACTCTCAAAGTGTTAGCAAACTTTGTTTCTTAATCATAAACACTTTGAGAGAGTTTTCAATGATTTGGTCAAACGGCAACATAAGATAGTCATGAAGTTATAAGGTGGCTAAGGTTAGGAAAACCGTCCTATGATCCGCCAGAACCGGAGGGATCTGCCCAAGGACAATACCGAATAGATAGTATTAGAAAGTCCTTAGGTATGATTATGAAAAAAAAGGAGATAAATGAGAAAGGAGAAAGAAGGGGTTGAAGAGTTAAAAAGAAATGAAATGAGAAAGGGTGAAAAGAAACAGCCCTCCCATTATTCAACCTTAGGGCAGAAACCGGGTTCAATTCATATGCTACTGATTGTTACTAAGGTAACATCGGTATTGAAGACAAGACGTCATGGACCCAGTGACGCACTGCACCAAACATTCTAACCACTCAAGTTCTCTCAAAAGAGCTTGTTTCATTCTCACGGGGAACCCTTCATAATCAATCGACCGCTCATTACGAGCTATGTCGATATTGAAACAGGAGACACCGCTCCAGTCTCCGACGACCAAATAATGCACTTATTGAGTCTAGAACCACGAGATACATCTAAAGATCTCATAGGAACACTTGTTACTTCTACGCTGGTGGTTCAACATTAAGGACACCAGCTGTAATATTATGAGTCCTATGCAGATCTTAGCAATCTGCCAAGAACACTTATGAGGGAATATACGTATGTAATTCCCAGTGATTGAGTGGAAATTCCTGCCAGGGTCAACATCAAATAGCCCTGAAAGCAGGTCACTTCGGTAATTCCTTGTGGATTACGCTTAGTGATCGTGGCGATTTCAAAACGGTCTACAATCGTGGGGTGATCTCCAGCGACTTACCCAATCGTTGATCTACTCAGGTAGATCTCGTAAGCCCTCTCGGGGGTATCCGGTTTAGGAACGGCCTTGGTAAGGATTAGAAGGAATCTTCACACTATGCTGTTGACGATCTCTAACTCCGAACCTGTAAGTACCGGACGTTTGATTGCTAACTGTCTTATGCAGGAACATTTGGCGGTTGTTGCTGATTGTAGAAAGGATGCCGAACATCACCTCATGCTCACACTTCAACATCAAATTCAAAGAAATCATGATCATAGAATGGGCTTCAACTATGCTTCCACAACTCTGATAAAGAAGATCATGATCCAGAAAAGTGTGAGCATGCCGACTCAAAGATGTTCGAAATCACATGGAGACATTTCTACTCAAAGATGACTTGAAGATACTCATTTGGATGATGAACTCGAAGTATTGCCATAGATCATCCTACACCTCAAACAAGTCATCTAAGTCCACTGCTGAATGCACAAAGCTCATGACAATGAAGAATCAACAACTGCGAGCTACAAAGATATCGACAAAGATTTAGATGCTAGAACTTAATGTTTAATTTCCGGGGTGACCTCCCTTAGGGGGAGATTGTTAGGAATACGTTTTTTCTTATAGAAGATTCGGTCACCCCAAATATTGTTTAGCATCATGTAGCTCGTAGAATTTATCATATTAGTAAGAACGTAGTTTAGTATTAGTTAATACTTGTGGAGTCGGGTTGAGTCTTTACCCACTGTCAGCTCGATCCACAGCCTAGTANACCTCCCTTAGGGGGAGATTGTTAGGAATACGTTTTTTCTTATAGAAGATTCGGTCACCCCAAATATTGTTTAGCATCATGTAGCTCGTAGAATTTATCATATTAGTAAGAACGTAGTTTAGTATTAGTTAATACTTGTGGAGTCGGGTTGAGTCTTTACCCACTGTCAGCTCGATCCACAGCCTAGTAGAGGCGTTTTATTCATTGTAACTATAAATACCCCTCACTTGCAAGGGTGAGGGTTGGACCTTTCAAGCTAATATACACATAGTTCTTTCACTTTCTCTCTCTAAAAAAGGCTCCCACTTCTCTCTCTCTCTCTAAACCAACAAAACAAAACCACCTTGGAATCATGTTTGGAACTTAGTGGTTATCTTACAGTATCTGAGCAATGCGGCAGTGAATACCAGATGCATAATTTTATGACGAGCCATTGTTTTATATTTATACGTTTTTTCTAACAGTAACTTTACGAATGAATGACAACTTTTAATTAAAATAATTATAATCAATAGCAATGCAAACTATTTCATATCCAAATAAAATTTGTCATTCTATTGCTATAATCCGAGAAGTAACACTTATTTATTTCTACTGTAGGTAACCGAACACGAAGATGAGAGTAGATTTATCTAATTTTGTGTTTTTTTTATCGTTGCCAGGAAAAAGAAGATAGAGTGTGTTTTGTATTTATGTTTGAGTTTTTAGGTTGGCTTATATACCATTGAGGTTTAGGCTGTTATAAGTCAACACTTAATGGAATGTATAAATATTTGACTGTATTACTAGACTGTATAAATATTAGAAAATTGTTACAAAGCGTATGAAGAGATGTTACTTTTTATTTATGAAAATTGTCATGGAAGCTATATAATGAATAACATTAACTAATGTCTTATTAATTTTCTATTAAAGAAATATTTTTGGTCTTTAAAATTTAAAGACTTCTTTATTAGAAAGTCTTAAATACTTTATAAAATAGTATAGATTGGTGCATCTTGGTTCAATAACACATCACCAAAAATAACTCACACACCCACAAAACAAAAAAAAGATAAAGAAAACCAACATCGCCCGCGAATAGCCCTGCGATAAGCCAAACAACGATCGCACTACGATGGTGCCGGTGCAGAACAGCGGCTCCGTTGGTGCCAAAAAAACTCCCAATGGCGTGTGGTAAGGGGTTGCACCATGCTCTCTTAAACATACAAACATATCTTGTTCGTGTTCGTTCAGGTTTTCACGATTTTGATTGATTAAAGTTTGGTCATTAAGGGGTTTTTGGTTTGTGGGTTTAGGAATAAAGGATTGGGTTTCATTGTAATTTAAATGTTTGGTTACTTGTTTTTAATTATAAAAACAAGTGTGATACCTGTAAACTATACATAATCTAAACCCATTAAATGTGGTAGCTTTTTATAAAAATCATACCCATATTGGAATACGATTTGGATTTGGTTTAGGAATTGGAGAGATAAAATATATTTATTAAATGTATTTTATAATAATATTAAGTAATAAAAAAATATCATGTAAAACTTAAACAAAAAAATAAAATAAAAATTAAAAAATGTATGCGAGAATAGAAAGTGGTGGGTCCCACGAGTTTTGCCAAAACCCTCCAAATTAATGTGGAATGAAATTTCATTCCATCTAACATTCATTTTATTACAAAAATGAACTGATGCGTGGATTGCGGTCTACGCAAAAGGTTTTGCTTCTCAAGGGATCTTGAGAAGCTTGCAATCACCACCAGGCAGTGTACCTGACCGATGTAGTATAGTGAATGGCAAGTACCAGGGGATTGATCGTTCTCTCGGGGAATAGTGTTCGTTAGGATTGAAACTAATCTAACTAGGTCTAGAGGTGAGGGATGATTCTTTTTGTGTTTTTATGTTTTATGGAAAGCAAGTAAAATATCTCGGGTATTGGAAGAGTGGGCAGAATTAGTTGCTAGTCAACTAACCCAAATAACTACTAATGCAAATAAAATAAATAACAAGAAAATAAAATTTGAGAACTTCTAATATAGAGGAAAGCGTGTTTACTTAGATTTCCTTACTCCCTAGTTATCTTTTATTGATTAATTAGTTTTCACAATTGCATGGGTGAAGGGTTGCATTCCTTAATACCATTCGTGGGGCCGTGTACGATCTTCCCCAACTCTATAAGCTTCTATCTCTTCCTATGACGACACGTTTAGTATCCTATCATGGCCTCATTAATAGTTACTTATGCATTTAATACAACTAATAAAACCGTAGTACACATCCGATTACGTTTCTTAAGACGTTCAAGCAAGTTACCATATAGGAGATTAGCCAGTTTTCTTAAGCCTAACGCTAAAATCAATCACCCACATCAATCAATGACAAACCAACAACCAATAATCAATAACTAGGTTTCATTAGATCTAAGCAAACACAAGTAAATCTAAGCTAGCATGTTAAAAGAAAGAAAAGCATACGATATAATCAAACAACACATAAACATATTGAATGATTAAAGGATAACTTATCTTTAATTGAACATGGAAGAAAAGGGGTTTGGAACCCTAAAAATGCTGCAAAAGTCGACTAGGGTTCGTACCAAAAGTCCTCTCCACAATGAATGAAAAATCGAAAAGTATATATAGAATTACAAAGGTGACGGCGTCCCCTTTTAATGGGTGACGCCGTCATCTCGCCATATCTAGGGTTTCTTGTCGTCCAATCCAACTTCTTGATGCCGTCTCCTTGTAAAGTTTATGGGCCGCCACGCTTTAGAGTAATACGTGACGGCCTACTCTTGGTATAACGTGACGCCGTCATATGTTATGCTCCAAAATTCTTCTGGCGCGTCAAGTGTAAAAGTGATATCCACCTCTTGTCTTAAAGAGTAACGCCGTCCCTTTGTAGATTGATGCGTGGTTTTGTGACCTTACAACAAGTTTTACCTCTCGAGGGATCTCAAGAGGCTTACAACCCCACCAGGCAGTGTACCTGACCGATGTATTATAGGATAGTGGTAAGTACGGGGGATTGATCATTCTCTCACAGGGAATAGTGTTCGTTAGGATAGAAAAACTACTCTAATAGGTCTAAGGGTGAAGGAAGATTCTTTTTGTATTTTTATATTTTTTAGAAAGCAAGTAAAATCTCGGTTTTTGAAGGAGTGGGCGGAATTAGTTGCTAGTCAACTAACCCAAGTTTACTACTAATGCAAATTAAAATAAAATAAATGTCTAAACTATTGTGGTTGTGAAAACAATATAGAGAAAGTTGTGTTTACTTAGATTTCATTACTCCCTAACTATCTTTTACCGGTTAATTGATATGTGTGTTACTTGTGTGGATGAAGGGTGTATTCCTAATAACTCATGGAGTGGCATACATATCTCTCCAATTCTATGAACTCTTATCTCGCCCTATGCCATGCACGACACAACCATAGGGGTTGTAAACAGTGGCTCATGCGTTAAATACTACCTTAATAGCCTAGTATGCCTTGGCTACATGTTTCCCAAGACGTTTAAGCACGTTACCATAAAGGAGGTTGGCCCGTTTTCTTGAGCCTAACATTGATGGAACAATCATCCCAACAAACAACAACACACACCAATCAACCAATAATTAATAGTTAGGTTTCATTAGATCTAAGCAAACACTAAAGAATTTAGCTACACATGTTAATTAAAAGACAAGCAAGATAGATAATCAACCAACACATAAACATATTGATTGAATTAAAGTGAAGACTTATCTTTAATTAAGCATGAGGGTTCCAAGGGTTGGAAACCCTAAAAAGTACGGGAAATTCGTCTTTAGGGTTTGCCCTAAAAGTTCTCCACAAAGTTCCACACAATGAATGAAAATTAGAAAACTATATATATATTTTACACTCTGACGGCGTCAGGTTATAAGGGCTGACGCCGTCAGCTCGCCGCCAATAGTTTTCTCGGATGGCCTAGATCCACTTCTGACGCCGTCACCTTATAAAACCTTATGGGCCGTCACTCTTTAACTTTACTCCTGACGGCCTACGTTTCCTGACGCCGTCAGGTGTTAAATCCCAATTTTTCTCTGGCCCGTCATTTGAAAATTGATTTCCACTCTTTTGTCAAGACTTTCTGACGGCGTCACCTTGTGACTTCTGACGCCGTCAGGTTGTAAATCTTCATCTTTTGAGACTTTGTCATTTTCTTCATTTTTATGCTCCAAAAACGTCTGAATATGCATGTTTTCCAGAATTCCTCTCAAAAGTACCTAAAATGACAAAAGGAACGATTTAGGGCAATATTTGATCACATTTATACGAATTAGGGATTAAATGACCCCGTAAAAGCGTAACACTTTTCGTCTCATCATAGATCTTGACGCCGTCAGGTACAATTTCCAGCTTGGATTCTTGACTTTGTCATTTTTTCACTTTTTGGCTCTAAAAACGTCCAAAATGCTTCCTTTTCCAGAATTATTCTCAAAAGTACCTAAAATGACAAAAGGAACGATTTAAGGTAATATTTGATCATAATATCACGACTTAGGGCTTAAATTGTGAAAAATGGTATTTTTCATAAACTAATTTATATAGTAAATTTCTATTTATTATATTCACTTTGAACGTTATATGCATTTTAGCACATTTCTGCATGTTTCTGCACATTTCTGCATGATTTCGGGAACTGTTTTGTACACTGTAGCTTACAGTGACTACTGAAAAAGTTTATTTTCGTCAGTAAACACAAATTTATCCATTTCGGATATTTACTGACAAGTTTTGTAATTTACTGAGAGTTTCTCAGTATTTTCTGAAAAACAACGCCGCACGCGAACCGACACCACAGTAATTATAAAAAAGGTCAAGTAAATATATTTTTGAGTCAGTAAACTCATTTTATTACTTTTCTGACAAAACTGTGGCTAAAAACTTTGTTCTACGTATTCGTGTCCAAAAACGTCAAANGAATATGCATGTTTTCCAGAATTCCTCTCAAAAGTACCTAAAATGACAAAAGGAACGATTTAGGGCAATATTTGATCACATTTATACGAATTAGGGATTAAATGACCCCCTAAAAGCGTAACACTTTTCGTCTCATCAAATACCCTTACACTTGATATTTGCTTGTCCTCAAGCAAACGAGCTTTTATTCCAATCAAAATATGAGTTAGGGGTCATTTAACACGAATATAAAAGTAATTACAACAAATAGTTATTCGACCCTAATCATAACAAGCACGGAAATCATACACTAGCACCTCACAAATAGTGTTTGGATTCTCACATCTCTCGAATGTCATAAAGTTTATATCTCATAGATGGAAACGGAAAATAACACTCACTACCTGTCATAGCAAATAGATTACCATAGGCTTGGGAGAGGATCAATTACTCCTCCACTAGGCGTAAGCACCTAAGATAAACTATCAAAGAGGGCTTTATAAAGGGTTGTAACGTAAGGTGTAGGGATATGATAACACGGTTTAGTTGGAATAAGGGGTATTTAGTGGTGGCGAGCTAATTATCATGATCAAATACATGCACTCTACATCGTTGCCTAAGTCAAGACTCGACTCAATCTTGACTCAATCTTAGTCTAAAAATGAAATAACAAAAACTAAAAAAGAACATAAAAGGAAACGGGATGGTAGTCCGTATGTTTTTCTTATTTCCTTTTCATATTTTTTTGTATTTTTCTTGATTTTTTCGATTTTTTTTTCATACACTCTTGCCCTACCATCCAAAATAATACATCACAGGGGATTTGCATCCCCCTTACACTTGAATCTTTACATAACTTTACAATCACTATTCTAATGACTCGGATTAAGATAATCGAAAAACTTGGAGTACTTTTTAAAATATTTAGCACGTATGTGGGTAATAATGTTGCTCTTCCCCATTACTTCATTACACTAGTACTTTACCCATGAGTCCCAATCGTCCCAAAAAAATATGTACAAGGATATGACTTAACTTAGCAACCATGTAATTGACCGGATAATTAACTAAGGGTGTAACAAATGTTTTCACAATAATGCACCAAAGGTGAGTGCATACAAGGTAGGCTAAGGCGATTTGGGTGTACATTTAATGGGGTGTAAACAAATTCTCACTTTGAGTAAGATGCTCAAAGGTCGAAACGAAAGGATAGGCTCGGAAGGGTGTACTAGGAGTATCGTGTACCAAAAATGGATACAACGCAAAGGGTGTGGGAGAATTACTTGACCAATGAAGTCAATGTAATTATAACAAATATACGGGTGTAAAACAATAGGTTAATCCTAATGCCTCTTATCATGTAGTAAATCTTAACTACACGAATGTAGTCTCACTTGTGGATTTGAGATGGTCCTAACGCAAGTTCTAGAATCTAAATATGTACAAAAACAGTTTGGGACCTGAAAAGTTTTAGTGCTATGTGTAACTAGAGTAGGTGTAGACTCACAATCACAATCACAATCTTAATCAATCAATCGTTTATCATCTTATGAAAGATGAATGGTCATAGTGAGCAGGCCTCTCAGCGGTCACTAGTCAGGCTACAGCAAGGAACCACCCAAGACTGCCCCAAATCTAGGCCGCGATAGCGTCTATTCCAAACTAGGGTCAAACGCCCTAGTTCTAGGTCAACGACTACCTCCGTCTACCCTAAAACTAGTCCACACAATAGCCAAACGAAACAGTAGCAGGTCCAAGTAAAACAGTTTGAGCTAGAAAGCTCTCATATAGACAGGCAAGCACATAATGCCTTCAAATACTTCGATAAATCACTCAATCAATCAATAAATCAATCATTCAATCATTCAACTAATCAAATCATTCACATACTCAAGTAAGCAATCATTGCATTTAGTAAAAGAGCATGTATTCTCCCCCAAAGGTAGTTATGAAAACTTATTTAAAAGAAGGGGGCTATGAACTCACCTTAGCCACCGCAATGCAAGAATCACAATCGACACAACTTGGCATCAAGAGTAAATCACAACGATATCCAAAAGGTGGGCACGACGGCACCAAGTAGTACGAACACGAGAGTACTTCCTAATACGCATACGATAATCTCAAAATATAGTTCGTACAA
>LBNU01036949.1:242523-253003 GCA_014162995.1 Artemisia annua | reverse complement strand
ATCGCCACGAGCCATTGAGACGAGCTATTCTAATGAATTACTTTTGAAACGTACGTACCACACAACAACCAAGAAATACACAAGCACATGGTAACACTTAACGTAAAAAACCTTTTTAAAAGAGTCGAACACTTAACACATGAACGTTGTACTAAGACATACCATACTTACCTAGGTCGCGTGTCGGAGCGGTTGCACTATTTACTTATTGACTAGCGGATTGCTATCTTTTAAGGTGAGTTTATAGCCCCATTTTCTTATAAGTACTGTTTTATAAACCTTGGGGTGAGAAACATGCAAAACTGTTTTCATGGACCGAAACTGAGCTTGTTTTTATGCACTAGTATGCGGAAACCTAAGTTTGTTTGAATCTCATTTGCCCATTATCAACACCGTCAATTCCTGCTGGGAAACGCGTATGTTATAAATAAATCTATTGAGGGTGACTCCCCCGTTCGGGTGGCCGTACGGTGGTCAAGGCGAGCGTATACCATGATGACCTTTCGCCGAGTGACTGGGGATTATCACTCGCGGGCACTTATATTATATTTAATGCCTTTGGCATTCTTGTCTAGTTCGGTGGTTGAGCTTAGTGTTGCATACGGGTTTAGTGTATACTTGCTGATTATTGCTATGGTCCATATGTGCTATTTAATTCAAACCTATAGACTCACCGGCGTTAGCTGACTTTTAGCATGTTTTTCAGGTGCCTAAAGTATGTATATGTTGATGGCAGTGCATGGCGAGGTCATAAGAATCTTAAGTGTTTTTACACAAGCGTTACTCTGAAAACAATGGGACAGTCATGTAACTGGGCCTTATTTTATAAAACTTGAACTTATGTATTACATTTGACTTAACAATTATGTAATATAATTGAACGGATTTCTACTCCGTTCTCTTTATCTTGTGTTGTGATTCCTATTTCGTAGCACCCCAAATGCTTGTATGCTTCCGCGAATTGTCTATTTTTGGGGGTGTTACATAAATGACCCCTTAAAAGCGTAACAAATTTCTCCTTATCAAATAACCTTACACTTGGGATTTGCTTGTCCTCAAGCAAATGAGCTTTTATTTTAATCAAAATACAATTTAGGGGTCATTTAACATTAATATAAAAGTAATTACAACAAATGATCGTTCCACCTTAATCAAAATAAGCACGGAAATTATACACTAGCACCTCACAAATAGTGTGTGGATACTCTTATTTCTCGGGTGTTATAAACCTATCTATAACTAATGAAAATGGAAAAATATCACTCACTACCTGTCATAGCAAATAGATTACCATAGGCTTGGGAAAGGATCGAAAACTTCCACCACTTGGTGTAAGCACTTAGGAAAACTATCAAAGAGGTCTTTTCAAGGGTTATAACGTTAGGTGCAGGGATATGGAAAACACGGTTTGTTGGATAAAGGGATATTTAACTGGTGGCAAGTCAATTATCTTAATTAATTACATGTACAATGCGGCATTGCTAACCCAATACTCGACTCAATTTGAGCTAACTATGAAATAACAAAAACTTAAAATATACATAAAAGGAAATGGGATGGTAGTCCGTATGTTTTTTCCACTTTTCTTTTTCTAATTTTTTTTTCGTGTTTCTTGATTTTTTCGATTTTATTTATTTATTTATTTATTTATTTTGCATACACTCTTGCCCTACCATCCAAAATAATACATCAAGGGGGCTTGGTTCTCCTCTACACTTGAACTTTTACATGAATCAAAAATAAATACTCGAATTAAGATAATCAAAACACTTGGAGTACTTTAAAAAATTTGTACACACATGGGGGTAATAATTGATGTTCTTTCCCATTACCCCATAACAATAGTACTTTACCCCATCGTCCCAAAACAATATGTACAAGATATGACTCGACTTAGCAACCATGTAATCAATTAGACAATTAACAAAGGGTATAAGCATATGTTGTAACAATAATGCACCAAAGATGAGTGCATACAAGGAAGGCAAAGGCGATTTGGGTGTACATTTGTGGGTGGATTGTAAACAAATTCTTCCTTTAAGTAAAATTCATAAAGTTAGAAACGAAAAAGATAGGCTCTGAGGGGTGTACTAGGGGTATCGTGTACTAAAAATGAGTACATTGCTAAGGTGTGGGAGAATTACTTAACCAATGAAGTCAATGTAATTATTTGAAACAGGCTTAAAAACATGGGTTATCCTAATGCCTCTTATCATGTAGTAATCCAACTACACGAATGTAGTCTCACTTGTGGTCTCGAGATGAATCACTAACGCAAATTCTAGAATCTAAATACTACCGGTACACTAATAAGCACTAAGGCTTTTCCTAACAAATCTAGGGGCAAACCTCACATATTTGGGGTGAAAATTTTTTTGAGTGGTACGGTTTTTTGTGCTAGTCATATAACTCCTATCCATGAGACGCTTATTAAGACTATGCCGCAAAAAAATTTAAATTTTGTGCTAAAATTACCCTAACAAGTGTTTCTCTTAGTTTTATTACACATCTACTATTAGACAGAACAAAAATGAAGTGCAATTGTAATCTCTAAGGAATATTCATTTCCCCCCCCCCTTACACTTAAGCCGAACATTGTCCCCAATGTTCAATTAAAAGATGTGAAAGTAAAGAAAATGAAAGAATGAAACAAATACTCCCCCTATTCGTTCGGTGTGGATGATGTAGTGACATGGTTAAATCCTCCTCCAAGAAAATGTGAAATCTCCAAGATCAAAGCAGCGTCAAAAGCTTGATTATCCATGTACATCTTCTTGTCCAATATAACATGTTAATTAGCTGAGAAAACAAACAAGAAAACATAGCGTAAAATCGGCGGTAAATCTATATAAAATTAAATCCTAGAAAGCAAGTAAAGATATAATGCTTGTGGAATGAATGTTTGCAGATTACTGGAGTTTATAAAATACAGATTTTACGAAACTTTACAATTCCGGCAGAAAAACAAAACCTGCAAAATTTTCAAAAAGTTAAACCTGACGTCGTCAGGTGATGCCTGACGCAGTCAGAATTGATCTGACATAATTCTTATATTTTGTTTTCGGAAAATTTCTAGAAAAACCTATGTTCTAATTCCTGAAATTCCTGCAAAACATTCATTATGACTCGATACAAGCATTAGACTCAAACAAATACTAATATGCATGTTTATATCTCATTGTTATCATTCATGTTCAATCCGTTCTTAAAAACAAATTTGGATTTCCCTCACACTTATCTTTTGTAGAATACCTTTATATATAGTTAAGACGAAGTTAAAAACAAAATAAAGCATTTTCACAAAATGTTTGATACATGAACAATAAATAATATAAAAAAAATATTCATACGGAAGCAAATAAACCTTAGGTTGCCTCCCAAGAAGCGCTTTTCTTTATTAACGAGTCTTGTAGCTAGACTCAAAGTCACGCTCTATCCTATGTAAGTGAGTTCCTCATCGAGGACATCCTTAGGATTGAACTTAGTTTGAAGCTTTCTATCGGTACGCTAAGTACGGTATGTCCTTTCAAACTTCTCTCCATCCGAGTCATATAATGTCATTTTTATGAGCCATAACCCATCTCCTTCCTTAGGTGGTTTGTTCCAATTCCATTTGTGTTCATTGATGCGCGTGATGTGTCATTGCGGTTTAGCAGTGTTAATGCCTACTCAAGTTTTACATTTATATTTAGCCGACTTATCAATAACAAACACACTTAACGAGCAGTGTAACCGGTTAGTTTGTATATAATGGTAAGCAGAGTGTTGATCACTAAGAGTGGAACGTATTATCTAGTTATCCTAATCAGTATTTTAATGTCCTAAGTTAGTTTTACAGCCTAATCTAACGAAAGGGGGTTCAACCTGAGAGACTGGCACAGTTTGGTTATTAATTAAACAGTAAATTAAACTAATGAGCACGAATCAGCGAATAGCATACACGTACACAGATAGATAATAGAGACTATAAGAAGACCTGTCCTGATAATTAAGCAGCTTGTCACTTGTTTTATTGCTAGTTTTATATGTAGTGTATATTAGTTAAATCTTTCTCGTTGGTTTTATTATATCGGCGAGTAAACCCTTAATGATTACTTATGACTATCCTATTTATCCAAAGACATCGGATAAATAGGCGAGGAAGGGGTATGGTGGCCCAAGCAGTGCTCAGCTAGACACAGAGGTTATCAATGCACTAATATAAATTCACCAAAGACATCAAACATATAAACTTTAATTGATGGGAAAACAATTTTAAGGCGGGCATATGATCTTGCGTACTTACATACTACCAGCCATATATCCTGATGAATTAAAGCTTACTATTACAATAAAACAAAACTACTTAATGAATTGGATACATGCAGGACCTTCTTACAGCTCTAATATCTTCGTTTGAGGCGTGTCTTGTGTTGCTTGTTCGTCTAAATTCGACTCCTTAGGGTTATGGTGCTCTTTAAATTCGTCTAGGTCTTGGGGTATGACTCCTCCCAAACTAACCAGTCAACCAGGTGTGGTCAACAAGTCAAATCTGAGAGAGGAGAGATCAATTTATGATCCGGTGCAAGCACAGTGTATTCTCGGGTCGTTATGTCCCGACGAGATTGAAATTGTATTTTGAAAAACGTTTGAGGGATTCAGTGATTGGGAAAGTAACCAGATAATGATTGGGATTGATTACACTAAACAGATATAAATGGAAATAAAACAGATAAGCAATATTAACAATAACTGGAAATCAGATAAACCTAAAACGTAATTAAAATTAAAACAAATGTAAACGCGTACTGGGAAAAGTAGAAATGAAGCAAAAATAAACTAGAGGGGGTGAAAATGACTTTTTACAAACTTATTGTTAAAAGAAAATTTTATAAAAAAGAAAAATATATTTTTTGATTATTTTATTATTTAATATTAATTATTAATTAAAAACTATTTAATTACTTATTTAAACTAATTTAAATTACTAATAATACTAAAATGACTTAGATAATTATAAATTTTTTTTATAAAACTAATTAACCATTACAGGAATCCTAAAAAATTATAAAAAGTTTATAAAAATTATAATTAAACTATTTTACTAATTATTTACTTAATTACTAATTAAAAGCTAATTAAACTAAATTAATTAAGAAAAATAGCAAATGAACAGTAATAATTATGAAACTATTTTCTAAAAATACTTTATAATTTATAAAAGCTAGTAAAAATGTAAAAAAGTACCAGAGATTAAAAATGAACAGTATTAAACTAATATTAATTATTATAAATACTAAATGAAAAGAGATAAATCTGAAATTTTTTATATAAATACTATAAGATAACAGGAACTTAAGAAAAAAATAAATTTGAAAATTGTTTTTTGAAAAAGCTAAAAAAATAAGCCAAATGGCTTAAATAGAAGCTATCACTTTATTAAAAGTGATGATTTGTATTTTTGTGATTTTCTTTTTACAAAACTATTTTAATACTAAAATTGAGCAACTTTTACAAAAACAAACTTTTTATAACTTAAAAATAAGCTGTGTGCACACTAAAAATCTCAACAGTGAGTTTTTTTAAGGTAAAAATGGATTTTTCTTATGCAATAAGCTACCAATAAGCTACAAAGGATTAAATAAGCTATAAAAAACTGAGATGCATACTAAATAAGCCAGAACAAATGAAAAAGCACACTGAATAAGGAGAAAAAGCAATATCAGCAGATCCAAAAACACTCAGAAACAAACACCCCTGCAGGTATCTATATGGCCAAATCCAGCTTATCAAATAAGCTTTAAAACCAAAAATAAGCACTGAGCCTTAGAGATGTGCTTATGAGCTTTCCAAAAAGCCCAAACTCACATTGTGGGACCCACTGGTGAGCTTATGAGGAGCTTATGAAAAAGCTTGTATACACTAAGGATTCAGTGTACACAGAGAAATGGGACACAGTAAAAGCTACTAGCAGGCTTATTAAATAAGCTAGGAAACCAAAAATGAGAACTGAACCTAAAAGCTAAGTTGGTAAGCTTCTCAAAAAGCTAAAAAAACTTAAGGTGGGGGTCCACTTTTGAACACTGTGGAAGCATGTGAAGTTGGGTGAAAAAGCTGGTATAGAAGAGGTTTTTGCTTCACAAGTCAGGTTCAAGGCCAAATTTTTGTGAGTAAATGATGTTCAAAATAAGATTTTCTTGTTGATACAGATTCACAAGCTACCAAATATTACAAAACAACAAGAATCACTTATTTCCAATCTCTATTAAGACATAGAGATCACCAAGAAAAGTTGTCCATTTTGACAGATATGAAATCTTTTGACTTTTTGAGATTATGAACAAGTTTGACTTTTGTGAAATTTAATTGAATCCTAATGACTTAACAAGTTGTTTAAGTTAAAATGAAATTGACTTAAGCTAAATTACCAACTAATGTAGTGATTTGATGAGTTTGAAACAAAATGATTGATTTAGACCATGCAACTGATTTGCAGCAACATAATATGATCTAAGAAGCTAAAATGAGCACAGAAACACAAGCTAGAACCACAAATACCTAAGATGCTATATAATCCTTAAAATGGCAGTGAAACTAAAAATATTAAGCACAATGGAATCTGAATGAACAAGCACCTAATCTTAAGCAATAATATCACTAAGGTACACCTAAGAAACACAAAAGCACAGAAATAAGCAAGTATAAGCACAGGAACAGTGAAATGCTAAAATTAAAGAAATAGCTTACAAAATGCAATCCAGCTTAGAACCATGAACCAGGACCATAAACACTTCCTAATGACTTTCCACAAAGTCTCTAACCCACTGCCATCCCAAATTAACAATGCTCCAGCTTTCTTCTTCTTTATCTGATTTTTTTTATTTCTTTTTATTTTTTTTGATTTTTTTAGTATTTTTGATTTTATAAGCTAACAGTCCTCTAGTGATCTAAAAAACTGCTAAAAGCTTATAAGTAAGCTTATATGAGCCTAAGGATCCATAACAACAACTTTTGATAACATTAAGCTAGAATTGAGAATTTGAGGTAAAATAAGCATAAACTGATTTCAAAAGGAAGAACTGAATTTGATTGATGAAATTGATTCAAAATACAATAAAAACACTTAGTACATTAATTTTAAACTTGAAATTACACTGGAACACTAAAATTAAGTTTATACGACATAGATTTTGAAAAATAAACCTACACACTCTTCTCCTTTGCATCTTCTTCTTCTTATAGGCCACATTAGGTTTTAGTGGGACCCTATGAGTCTTTCCCACTTCATTCTAGACCATTGGATTGGTTGGAATTGATCCTGGCCCTCAAATCGTTTTTGGCGCCAAAAAGAGAAAGTGCAAATTGCACTGTGAGATTGCAAGGGGTGGCATTTATCGTGGAGGTGATGTTAGGTGAGAGTGGTTTGGGCGGTGGAGATGGGACTAAGATGGTGGGAGGAGGTGGGGTGATGGGTTGCAGGTGCAAGTGGAGAAGGAGGGAAGGGTGGGAGAAGGGTGTGGTTTGACCGGGGTTTGACCCCATAGATATCTAAGGGGTGGGGTTTTGGGCTAAGGGGTGGTGATGGGCCTGTGTGTTGTGTTTGGACTGGACCAGGGAAAGGGTGGGTTTGTTGGGTTGAGTTTATTTTGGGTTTATAGTAATGAAAAGGGTCCATTTGGTTATAGATTATCACAAGGACCAATCTTGTAATTTTCTGATTTTTAAAGGGTGAGTTTTGGCAACTTTTCCAAAGTTGTCACAAGGGTGAATTTTGCAAAGTGTGAATAGTACAAGGACACTTTGATAATTTCCATATTTGAATACCCCAGGGACTAATTCTGCCATTCTTGAAACTACAGGGACTAAAATTGCCAAATCTTCAAACGTTTCATCCAGGGACCAATTGTGACAACTTCTGAATTCCAAAGGACCTTTGTTGACTTTTCTTTGAATAATTCATCCAGGGATTATTTTTGACAATCTTGGAAAGTTCAGGGACGAAACTGCCAATTATGCAAACTTTATTCATTTTTCATTTGTTTTCAATCCTTTTGCACCTGAAACATATAAAAACACAATCCAGGGATATTTTCTATATTTTGAGGCATTTCTAAGTGTTTTTAAATGTTTTTGCAGTTCAGATGGGACAAAAATGATGAGTATTTACACACTCATCAGGGTATTTATAGTTTCTGTCTTAGGGTTCGATGCGGCGCATGTAATTGGTAGATGCGGCGCATTGACTTAACTTCGCGTGGGGTCCAAGTTTATTATATTCTGGAATATTCGTACACCGCCTTTAGATGCGGCGTAACTTGAATCATTATGCGGCTCATGTCCTTCAGTTGGCTTGGATTAATTCTGGTGAAGTCTTGATAGTGATACGCCGTATATCAATTGTATAATGCGGCGTATCTGGTGTAGAACCAGCTTGATCTTCTTCTTTGACCAAAGTTTCATATGCGGCGCATGGTATAATTCCATGCGGCGCATTCTTCAAAGTCAGGCAATGGTCTTCGAATTCATCTAAGTAAGATATTGCGGCGTATCTGTTGAGTGAGATACGGCGCATCTTCTGGGTTTCAGTAGACTTTTGACATCTTGCTCATTTTGCTCCATAATTAGTCCAAAATCGCCAAGTTTCACCTTTTACCTGTTTTTACCTGAGAATCACTAAAGTAAACATTAAAGCACCGATTCTCATACATAATAGAGTAAAACAAGTTAAATAAATAGGATAAATGATGATGATAAAATGTACTTATTTGAGTTCATCAAATATCCCCCCACTTGAACTTTACTTGTCCCCAAGTAAACCTTAGATTTAATCTTATGAAAATGTATCCTAAAAGGTATTAGGATTTATTTTTAACAATTAGCACGTATTCGTTTTATCACAATCACACAACCAACCACTTAACGAAGTAGAAACAAAATAATTTTTCAATATAAAACAATTCTAAATCATTTAGTCGCTAGTTGTGACGAATACTCTATCATAAGCTTGACAAGTATACGCATCTCCCCCACTAAAGCCAAGGAGTAATAAGTCTAAAGCGGTAAAAAAGGGTTTGTTGGTTAAGGGTTGATCATCCTTTTTAATTTCTATCGATCCTCATATTCCAGAAAAGGCGACAAAATTACGAATACATTATCGAATCCACGACCACGATACTCTCAATTGCTCAATTCCTTAACTCGAATAGGCTAAAGATAAGACCAAGTAATCTTCACCAATAATATTATATCAAAAAGGGCGACAAAATCATAAATACATAATCGAATCTACGTCTACGATACTTAAGATTGCTCAAATCCCTAATCTCAAATAAATCAAAGGTTTGGATGAAGAATGATATAGGGTATGGATAATAATTGGGATACAAATTGGTGTAAAATAAAAATAAACAAAACAAATAGATTAAAATCCTAAGTGTGGTTAATTACTTTTCTCAACCATCCCATGAATAAGACTCATATCATTGAATAACTCACGCTTTTGACTCATGTAACTCACGCTTTAGGTAGACACGAATTATACTCAATAAAATCTTAAACAAAGAATAACCTTAGCTGGCGTTCTCATAACGGCCAACTCCTATTTAATCCATAAATATAATATACAACAACAAATAGTGGTGATATCTCCCACTTTACAAAACTTTACATAAGTTGGTTAAAACAAACTTCCAACTTCTTTTTTTTCTTTTTCTTTTCTATTTTTTTCTATTTTTTTTATGTGTAAAATTTCACAACTTTTTCTATCACGATTTTTCCGGATAATTTTTCCATATTTTTCATAACTTTCAGAAATAACTGTAATAGTGAAAGTAGTAAACACATGAAAAATAAACTAAAAATATACAATATGTACTTTCACTCCAATTGCATTGTGCAATTTCCCGACCAAACCAAATATAATGAATTACGCACGCGAACACAGGTAATGTAAGGAAACACACTTTGCCTAAAGTAACTAACCACGGATTTCAATCTACAGGGTAGGCTAAGGTGTAAGGGTGTAACGAAACATTTTAACCAAGGTGTAAGAAACGAAAGGAATAGCTCTAAGGGTTTTTCTAGGGGTATCTTACTCTAAAAGTGAGAGTAAACAAAAGAGTTTATACGGGGGTTAACTAACCAGTGTAGTTAGTTAATATCACATAACATATTAAGGCTAATTGGGTGTAATCCTAGAATTTACCAAGTTAGACAAGTCACTCCAATTATATCAATAATACTCATTATGGTGGTCTCGAATAGTATACAAGCCAAGTTCTAAAGCTTACAAGTCACCAGCAAACTAAAGTTTTTGATTTTAGGCAAAAAAAAATAATGTTATGTGTGCGGCTACGTAATTTAGACTTAAACAAAAACATGCTAATTTTTTGAATTTTGATATATTAAGTGCATTTTAAGCATATTTTGAAAAAGTTTGGACAAGTAAGTGTTCTAATTCTCCATCCCCCCACTTAAGTTAAACAACGTCCTCGTTGTTTGT
>LBNU01036949.1:202079-239623 GCA_014162995.1 Artemisia annua | reverse complement strand
CAAAGACATCAAACATATAAACTTTAATTGATGGGAAAGCAACTTTAAGGCGGGCATATGATCTTGCGTACTCACATACTACCGGCCATCTATCCTGATGAATTAAAGCTTACTAATACAATAAAACAAAACTACTTAATGAATTGAATACATGCAGGACCTTCTTACAGCTCTAATATCTTCGTTTGAGGCGTGTCTTGTGTTGCTTGTTCGTCTGAATTCGACTCCTTAGGGTTATGGTGCTCTTTAAATTCGTCTGGGTCTTGGGGTATTTATAGTTTCTGTCTGAGGGTTCGATGCGGCGCATGTAATTGGCAGATGCGGGGCATTGATTAACTTCGCGTGGGGTCCAAGTTTATTATATTCTGGAATATTCGTACACCGCCTTTAGATGCGGCGTAACTTGAATCATTATGCGGCGCATGTCCTTCAGTTGTCTTGGATTAATTCTGGTGAAGTCTTGATAGTGATACGCCGTATGTCAATCGTATAATGCGGCGTATCTGGAGTAAAACGAGCTTGATCATCTTCTTTGACCAAAGTTTCATATGCGGCGCATGGTATAATTCCATGCGGCGCATTCTTCAAATTCAGGCAATGTTCTTCGAATTCATCTAAGTATGATATTGCGGCGTATCTGTTGAGTGAGATACGACGCATCTTCTGGGTTTCAGTAGACTTTTGACATCTTGCTCATTTTGCCCTATAATTAGTCCAAAATCGTCAAGTTTCACCTTTTACCTGTTTTTACCTGAAAATCACTAAAGTAAACATTAAAGCACCGATTCTCATACATAATAAAGTAAAACAAGTTAAATAAATAGGATAATGATGATGATGATAAAATGTACTTATTTGAGTCATCATTCATCATTCTCACTTTTCCACCTATTCATTCCTAGGTTAATTGGCAAAACTCCTAGGAAGTCAATCATCTTTCTAAAAACTAGAGGGTCTTTAAATGGGTCCAATTCAGTGTCCCTAGCCAAGAGTTGTTCTACCGTATGTGTTTGGTTCTTGATAACGCGGGATTGCGACCACGCAACAGGTTTTACCTCTCAAGGGATCTCAAGAGGCTTACAACCCCACCAGGCAGTGTACCTGACCGATGTAGTATAGTGTAGTGGTAAGTACGGGGGATTGATCGTTCTCCACAGGGAATAGTGTTCGTTAGGTATGAAAAACTACTCTAATAGGTCTAAGGGTGAGGGATGGTTATTTTTGTATTTTTATATTTTTTGAAAGCAAGTAAAATCTCGGGTTTGAAGGATTGGGCGGAATTAGTTGCTAGTCAACTAACCCAAAAACTACTATTGCAAATAAAATAAAATAACAAGAAAATAAAAGGTTGTGAAACTTATATGGAGACAAGTGTGTTTACTTAGGTTTCCTTATAACTTTCTTTTACTGGTTAATTAGTGTGTAGTAATTACGTGGATGACGGGTGTATTCCTTAATACCATTCGTGGGGTGGCGTACATACTTCCCCAACTCTATAAGCTCCTACTTCACTCCTATGTCGAGCCTGCTAGAAGCTCCTAACATGGGATCATTAGAATTCGCTCATGCATTAAATACAACCATAAAAACCTAGTACGCATTGGTTCATATTTCTTAAGACGTTCAAGCACGTTACCATATAGGAGGTTGGCCAGTTTTCTTAAGCCTAACATCGATAAACAATCATCCAAAACAATTAATAACACACCAACAACCAATAATCAATAGTTAGGTTTCATTATATCTAAGCAAACACAAGATAAACCTAGCCTAGCATGTTAATTGAAAGACAAGCATAAGATATAATTAACCAGCACATATACATATTGATTAATTTGAATGGAGACTTATCTTTAATTGAACATGGAAGGGTCAAGGGTGAAAAACCCTTGAAAAAGCTGTCAAAATCGTCTAGGGTTTTGTTCCCAAAAGTTGCACACTAATGAATGAAAAATAGAAAAGTATATATAGAAAATACACTCTGACAGCATCAGGCTTTAGGTGCTGACGCCGTCAGCTCGCCACCATTAGGGTTCTCGGATGGCCTAGATCCATCTCTGACGCCTTCACTTGTAAATTTGCTCTGGGCCGTCACTCTTTAACATTACACCTGACGGCCTAGGATTGTTAACACCTGACGCCGTCAGGTGTAAACATCACATTTTCTTCTTAGGGCGTCACGTATAGTCAGAATCCACTCCTTTGTCTTGGTTGGCTGACGGCGTCACCTTGTGACTCTGACGCCGTCAGGAAGGATTTCCAGCATTCTTTTGAGACTTTGTCATTTTCTTCACTTTATGCTCCAAAAACGTCCAAATTGATGTGTTTTCCAGAATTCTTCTCAAAGTACCTAAAATGACAAAAGGAACGATTTAGGGCAATATTTGATCATATTAACTCGAATTATGGCTTAAATGATCCCCTAAAACGGGTACACTTTTCACCTCATCAGTTGACAAATTCCTTTTCTAGGTAAAATGGGCATTGGGGTCATATGAAGTCTCTATTAACCCAAGATCCGTATCTAGATGGTCTCCTATTTATATTTAGCCAATGAGGTGTTGGTCCCTCCTCATTATTGTAGCTATGCTTCTTAACATCGTAGACCGACCAAGTTTCTCCTTCTCCTACCGCTATCTTAGACTCCTTACAATCAATCATAGCACTAGCGGTCGCTAAAAATTCTCTTCCTACTAACAATGGGCATGTAGTGTCACTAACCATGTCTAGGACATGAAAGTCCGCTAAAACAGTTAATCTTCCTACGTGAACTACTACATCTTTAATCATTCCAACCGGGTGGGCTATGCTTCCATCCGCTAGACCAATTATTACTTCCGTCTCCTCTAACTTTCCTAGCTTAAGAGTGGTGTAAAGAGATAAAGGAATCAGGTTAAGGCTTGATCCAAGATCGGCTAGTGTATCGAAAGCTTTGGAGTTCCCTATCTTACAAGGTAAAACAAATATGCCCGGATCATCTAATTTCTTAGTTAACTTGTTTTGAACGAAAGCAGTCCCATTTTTACCCAACTTAAGTTTCTCCTCATATTTTTCTAGAAGGGCATTGTAGTAGGGAGCACGAGCTAAGACATCAATAACGGGGCGCTCAAGGTGAAGTTCCTTGAATTCATCGTCAAGGTTTTGTGTAGGAGGTGTTTCAACTATGTTGTTGACCGATTTAGTCTTAATGTCTTACTTATGTGGTCTTTTTGAAGAATTTGGGTTTGCTTGAAACACGTGCTCATGGCGTTGACCGAATAATATTGTGGACAAGAACTAGGGGATGAAACTGATGAGATGGCATTAACGTTTAGTTTCAGGTTCTTGACCGTGTCGCTAGGGAGTGCTCCCATTTCTCGATCATTGAGAACTTTCAACAAGGTGTCAATCTTATTTGTCATCTCGCTTTGTTTTTGTTTGAAATCGGCTTCGAACTTAGCTATACGAGCTTCTTGAGATGCCATAAATTTGGACATCAATCCTTCGAAATTATTGGTACTATCATAGTTGTTGGAAGGATTGTTGTTGAAAGTACAGTTTGAGGGTGAACCGTTTGATTGAAAACGATTAGGTGGATTGGAAGAGTTGTTTTGGGGCATGTTTTGGTTTTGTTTCCACCTAAAGTTTGGGTGATTTTTCCAAAAGGGGTTGTATGAATCACCGTAAGGGTTTGGCTCGTGTTTGAAAGTGTACCACTTGTCTCCCGCTCCGTCGGTACGCGAGGATGCGTAGTCCGCAAAAGCTTGTTCGGCGAGTTCCATGAAATCACGAGTGTCGTGGGGACCACTACAATATTCACATAAGGAAGTGATTTTGTTCACTTGGCTTGATGGTTTAGGAGCTTCGTAGGATTTCATGAGAAACTTGACTTGGTCTTCAAGTTCCATGATCCTACGGTCAGGAGTGCTTGAATTATACGAAGGCAAAGATATTGCCTTGACCGTTTTGTTCAAATCACGGGGATCATTTCAACTTTCGTTATCATAGAGAGCAAGATCTTCTATGAGTTCCCATGATTCTTCCGCACTTCGATCACGTAGCTTACCACCGGCCGCTTGGTCAATGGTTTGCCTTATGGAAAGATTGATATTGTCATAGAATATTTGGACTTGGAGCCAAAGATCTATGCCATGATGAGGGACTTTTTGAAGTAAGTCCTTGAAGCGATTCCATGCTTCGTAAAGAGTTTCGCCTTGACGTTGTTGGAACATCAAGATGTCATTCCTTAACTTGGTGGTTTTTCCCGGTGGGAAAAATTGAGCAAGGAAATGAGAGGTGAGATCATACCATGAGGTGATGGATCCCGCGGGTAAACGCTCAAGCCATTGACTAGCTTGGTCACGTAGAGAGAATTGGAAGAGACGCAATCAAGTCGTCTCTCGAGTTTCAACATCAAGGTCTATGGAGTCTACGATTTTGAGGAAATCCTTGAGATGTTGGTTTGGATCTTCGGAATGAAGTCCATGGAATGCGCATCCGCTTTGCACCAACCGGATGATGTCGGATCGCAAGGGAGACACATTGGCTCCTTGAGTGAGCTCAATGGTGTTTCGATAGCCTTGGTGGCTAGGACGGGAGTATTCTCCTAAAGTGCGGGCTCTAGGAGGTTGGTTTGGTTGTGGTGGGTTGGCTGGATCAAAGATATTACCACCTTTCATGATGGTGGATGGTAATGGTTACGAACAAAGGAACAAAGAAATAAGATAGACTAAAGAAAACCTAGAAAAATAAAAACAAAAATCTCACTAGAAAGGAATCTAGTGAGTAGACCTAATAAAAAGAAATTTCAACCTAAGCAATAACTATTCCCCGGCAGCGGTGCCAAAAATTTGATGCGTGGATTGCGGTCTACGCAAAAGGTTTTACTTCTCAGGGGATCTTGAGAAGCTTGCAATCCCCACCAGGCAGTGTACCTGACCGATATAGTATAGCGAGTGGCAAGTACCGGGGGATTGATCGTTCTCTCGGAAAATAGTGTTCGTTAGGATTGAAACTAATTGATGAGGCGAAAAGTGTTACGCTTTTAGGGGGTCATTTAATCCCTAAATCGTTATTTTATGATCAAATATTGCCTTAAATTTTTCCTTTTGTCATTTTAGGTATTTTCAGGAGGAATTCTCAAAAATATTGCATTTTGGACGTTTTTGGAGCATAAAAGTGAAGAAAACGACAAAGTCTCAAATCAAGCTGGAATTCCTACCTGACGGCGTCAGGCTTTGGATGCTGACGCCGTCACCTTAAGATGAAGAAGTGGATTCAGACTCTACTAGACGACCAAGGAAGGACTCAACACATTTACACCTGACGGCGTCAGGTGTTAAGAAATGTAGGCCGTCAGGTGTTAAGCTAAAGAGAGACGGCCCAGAAGGTTTAAAGAGTGACGGCGTCAGAAGTAGATCTAGGTGATCCGAGAACCCTAGACACGGCGAGTTGACGGCGTCAGGACCTATAACCTGACGCCGTCAGAGTGTAAAATCTATATATATTTTTCCAATTTTCATTCATTAAGGTGTGTAACTTTTGGGAGAACTTTAGGGATAAACTCTAGCTCGTATTTTCAGCCTTTTTCAAGGGGTTTTCACCCTTGTTTCATCTATGATTAATTAAAGATAAGTCTTCCATCAAATCATTCAATATGTCTATGTGTTGCATGATTATATCTTATGCTTGTCTTTTAATTAACATGTTAGGCTAGGTTTCTCTTGTGTTTGCTTAGATCTAATGAAACCTAGCTATTGATTACTTGTTGTTAGTTTGTTATTAATTGTTGTGGGTGGGTGATGTCGATGTTAGGCTTAAGAAAACTGGCTAACTTCCTATTGGTAACTTGCTTGAACGTCTTAAGAAATATGAATCGGATGTGTACTACGATTATATGGTTGTATTTAATGCATAGGTAATTACTAGTGATTTCATAGTTTGGATACTAAACGTGTCGCTGTAGAATGAAGTTTGCACTTATAGAGTTAGGGAAGATCGTACACGGCCCTACGAATGGTTTAAAGGAATACAACCGTCATCCACACAATTGTAACAAACCAATTAACCGGTAAAAGATAGTTAGGGACTAAGGAAATCTAAGTAAACACACTTTTCTCCATATTAGTTTCAGAACCACTTTTATTTTCTTGTTATTTTATTTTATTTGAAATTGTAGTTAATTGGGTTAGTTAACTAGCAACTAATTCCGCCCACTCTTCCAAATACCTGAGATTTTACTTGCTTTCATAAAATATAAAAATACAAAAAGAATCATCCCTCAACCCTTAGACCTAAATTAGAGTAGTTTTCAATCCTAACGACACTATTCCCCGAGAGAATGATCAATCCTCCGGTACTTGCCACTACACTATACTACATCGGTAAGGTACACTGCCTGGTGGGGATTGCAAGCTTCTCAAGATCCCTTGAGAGGTAAAACCTACTGCGTAGGTCGCAAAACCCACACATCACTAATCTAACTAGGTTTAGAGGTAAAGGATGATTCTTTTTGTGTTTTTATGTTTTATGGAAAGCAAGTAAAATATCTCGGGTATTGGAAGAGTGGGCGGAATTAGTTGCTAGTCAACTAACCCAAATAACTACTAATGCAAATAAAATAAGTAACAAGAAAATAAAATATGAGAACTTCTAATATGGAGGAAAGCGTGTTTACTTAGATTTCCTTACTCCCTTGTTATCTTTTATTGATTAATTGGTTTGTCACAATTGCATGGGTGAAGGGTTGCATTCCTTAATACCATTCGTGGGGCCGTGCACGATCTTCCCCAACTCTGTAAGCTTCTATCTCTTCCTATGACGACACGTTTAGTATCCCATCATGGCCTCATTAATAGTTACTTATGCATTTAATACAACCAATAAAACCATAGTACACATCTGATTACGTTTCTTAAGACGTTCAAGCAAGTTACCATATAGGAGATTAGCCAGTTTTCTTAAGCCTAACGCTAAAATCAATCACCCACAACAATCAATGACAAACCAACAACCAATAATCAATAACTAGGTTTCATTAGATCTAAGCAAACACAAGTAAATCTAAGCTAGCATGTTAAAAGAAAGAAAAGCACACGATAAAATCAAACAACACATAGACATATTAAATGATTAACGGATAACTTATCTTTAATTGAACATGGAAGAAAAGAGGTTTGGAACCCTAAAAAGGCTGCAAAAGTCGACTAGGGTTCGTACCAAAAGTTCCCTACCAAAAGTCCTCTCCTCAATGAATGAAAAATCGAAAAGTATATATAGAATTACAAAGGTGACAGCGTCCCCTTTTAATGGCTGACATCGTCATCTCGCCGTATCTAGGGTTTCTTGTCGTCCAATCCAACTTCTTGACGCCGTCTCCTTGTAAAGTTTCTGGGCCATCACGCTTTAGAGTAATATGTGACGGCCAACTATTGGTATAACGTGACGCCGTCACATTTTATGCTCCAAAATTCTTTTGGCGCGTCAAGTGTAAAAGTGATATCCACCTCTTGTCTTAAAGAGTGACGCCGTCCCTTTGTAGAGCTTGACGCCGTCAGGTACAATTTCCAGCTTGGATTCTTGACTTTGTCGTTTTCTTCACTTTTTGACTCCAAAAACGTCCAAAATGCTTCCTTTTCCATAATTATTCTCAAAAGTACCTAAAATGACAANTAAAAGTGATATCCACCTCTTGTCTTAAAGAGTGACGCCGTCCCTTTGTAGAGCTTGACGCCGTCAGGTACAATTTCCAGCTTGGATTCTTGACTTTGTCGTTTTCTTCACTTTTTGACTCCAAAAACGTCCAAAATGCTTCCTTTTCCATAATTATTCTCAAAAGTACCTAAAATGACAAAAGAAACGATTTAAGGTAATATTTGATCATAATATCACGTCTTAGGGCTTAAATGACCCCTTAAAAGCGTAACAAATTTCTCCTTTTCATGAACCAAACAACAAATTATTGTCACATCAAACTTAAAATCCAATCCAAAGTAGCAAACCAAACACACCCTGATAGCATGTTGGAATGGGAATTGGTATGATTATCTTAAATTGTTGTTTGGTTGGTTTAAGTTTGCAAATCCAAACTTGTATTTCGTTAATGTATTTGTAAGGTGCCGTTTGGTTGGAACTCAAGAATCACTATCGGTATAGATTTGATTGGATGGTGGAATAAGAATGAGTATAAAATAAAGTATGATAGATAATAAAATTGTTTGGTGTTAATATTATGATGTTGGATGCAAATTATGTGGGTCCACCATTATTGTTTTCGTCATGCATTAATTCAAACTTTGGGTCCACCAATATTGTGTTTGTTACACATGAGTTCAAAATTTATATTATATAAAATTCTTTTATGATGTACGATTATGAAATATGAGTGGGCTATATTAGGGAAGAGAAGAAAGAGATGGAATCACTTTCATACATACCATCTCACCCTCCTATGAATTTTAATCATTGATTGTAATGAAGTATTCCAGTATGTATGTAACAAACAACATTTATCGGAACGAAAGCATTACTTAATTCCGATAATCCCATACCAAAGGCGCCCTAAGTGTACAAATGAGTTAATCTTATTTGCATTATCATAATTATTAAATATATACTTTTATATCACTTACATAATGTCCGTTTGGTAGAATAAAATTAATTTTTTAGAAACAAGTATTAAGTTGATCATATTTTCAATCTAGATACATATATATAAGGGTGAGCATTCCGACCGTTTGGCTCGGACCGACCGACAAAACCGACCAGACCGACCGAAAACCGGACCGACTGAAGGACCAACGGTCCGGTCTCGGTCTGGGATTTTTCATTAATTCGGTCCTCGGTCCGGTCGGTCCGGCCCGGACCGACAAAAAAACCGAAAAAAACTTGCTAAAATCTTACCTAATTGGACCGGACCGACCGAAGGACCAACGGTCCGGTCTCGGTCTGGGATTTTTCATTAATTCGGTCCTCGGTCCGGCCCGGACCGACCAAAAAACCGAAAAAACTTGCCAAAATCTTGCCTAATTTGACCGGACCGACCACATTCGGTCCGGTCTCGGTCTATGGTTTTTCCCTAACTCGGTCTTCGGTCCAGTCCGGTCTTGGCCGGTCCGGTTCGGTTTTTGGACCGTGATCACCCCTACATATATATACTCATATCTTATATCGTTTATTATATAATATTATAGTCGTAGGTTCAACAGTACATGGTAGGTGGGTGCAAATGAACGATAAGCTTGAGATGCTACAATAGCTTCAGCCTGATCGAACCGCCTTTAGTATTGGTAAGTTCCCTTCTTAGTCTCTACCACTAGAAGGCTCTTTATTTTTAGTGAAAAGGAAACTAAAAAAAAGCTTATAAGGTAAGCCTTTGCTTGTTCTTGTGCTTACGTTCAAGATCTCCCCTCTCCATTCTTTGAGTTCGCATTAACATTTCCCATTACTTGTTTACGATGCACTATCTTATTGATTTTGTATGTGTATGTGTACAAATAAGTTAACCTTATTTGCGTTCTCATAATTATTTATATACTTTTATATCACTTACATAAGGTTCGTTTGGTAAAATAAAATTCATTTTTTAGAAATAAATATTAAGTTGATCGTATTTTCAATCTAGTTACATATATATACTCGTATTTTTTACAACATAGTTATGTCTATATGCATACTAAAGAGAGTGAAAAATATACAATGCACTATCTTATTGATTTAGTGGAAGAAAATATAAAATTTAAAATATTTAAAATAAAGTATACACATACATAATGAATTAATAAAACAATTATAAAGTGGGAATGATTTGCTAAACCCAAGGAACATGGTGGGTTTGATGGAAACCTCTGTAACCCATTAACTCATACCAAACACATCTTTAGCCTTCCCTTCCATTCATTGATTCTAAAATCTTCATACCAAACACACCCCAACAATGTCACCTCAATATCATATCACATTTTCACTACACTAATAAAAAGGTGTAATAAGACAACCAACAACAATAACAAAAAATGTACTCACTTATACACAATTATTCCTCACAAAAACCAATAGCACACAAGTCGTCGTTTGATCAACCGACTTGTCCATTTTATCACCAATCACGCGTAGTTGTGGTGGGGGTTATAGGGTGGACGTGTTGTTAGTGGTCACGAACGCGTGAATGACCTTCCTATTACACCCAGTCTAAGCATCTAAGATCATTTACAATGCTCAAAAACTTATGTTTTGCACTTTTAATGTAAGAGCACTCCCAATGGTAACTTGAGTTATCTAATAACTCAGCGCCACGTCAGCTTTAACACAATAACTCAACACCCACAACAATAACTCACAATAACTCAATCATAACTCAACAACAATTTACAAAAACACTCTTTCATTTAGGGGGGAAAGTGAAACTTTTTTTTTTCACTAAAATTGCATGTTAACGCCACGTTAAGGGGTTAACGTGCCGCGTTAACGCAGCCTTAACGCGGAAGCATGCAATGGCTAACTTGAATTTAACGTGCGTTAATGCACCATAACGCAACCATTCACGTTATGGATGCACATGCTCTAAGAGCACAAGACAAAAACCATTTGAAGCAAATTTAACTACGATGATAAAAAGTCATTTAAAAAACTTTTTTCATTTTTTGTACCTTTTGTGTTACAATAATTTTAGAATATAGATAGTTTGGATGATATCAACTAAAAAACAAACTGTTATCAAAAAATCATTAGTGAATGACTTGATGATTCTCAAATCAATGCTAAAAAAGACTCTACTCAAATGTTAAAAAGCTTAAAAAAAAACTCTCATCGGAGATGCTTTATGACCAACGGAACCAAAGCCAAAAGAGAGCGAGTGCACAAATTCTTTTTCACTGCAGTATAAGGAAAAACGTAACAAAAGATATGTATGATTTTAAGTTAAATTGATTAATATAAGTGAAAAATAAGTTCACTTTTCACCTATTAATTGATTGATTAGACAATAATTAAAACACATTTGGACCGTTTTAGAAAATTATGTGCTTTTTACAAAAAAAAGGACATTGCAAAACAATATTATATCGTGTCTCTTTAACAACGCGGGACCTTCTAGTTCCATCCATGTCTAATGGTCCGTTTGGTTTATAAGTGAGTTTGGATTAAGATTTGAGGTGGGTTTATGAGATATAAATTAATATTTATTTATAAATATTTTATAATAAATTTGAAATGCAAAAATTTATTTAAATAATAAAATAATAAAAATTATATAATGATATAAAGAGGGACCACAAATAATAGAGAGAAAAATAAAAATGACCCACTAAAATAAGTTATTCCACCTCACACCCACCAAATTAACATACTACGGAGTATCATATTTTCTTTCCATCTATCATTCCATCTATCAAAGTGCCATACCAAACAATTGATTAAGGTCTTTTCAAGGCAAAACCCAAACCAAAGTGGCATACCAAGCGACACCTAAAATGCTATAGTTAATTATCAAATACTTTTTTATAAAAATCTTGTAAAATGCTTTTGTTCCGATGCATAAAGTTATTTAAAAATACAATGATAATGAAAAAGGTAAATATAAAAGTTGTGAACTTTTTTTTTTCATAAATAATAGCTTTTTAGCATTGAATGGACAACTTTTTTTTCACAATGACTTATCCTTAGGTCTTTGATGAATAACATTTCTTTTTCAATAATTCTTTTTGAAAGCTTTTTTTCGTTGATGTGAGTTTAGTCATGATAGGTAGAAGCAAATGAAAAGATGACATTGCTAAAAAATATTATTAGACATTTGGCAAACTAAAAATGAGGCGTTGTACTGTTCTCAAGCCGCTGCTGGGAGAGGGTGGCTTGAAGGAGGAGTGTGAGCCACCTGTATTATGGAGCCGGTGGCTTGAGCCAAAAAAAACTTACCGTTACCGCGCTTTTTTTTAGTGTGCTTTTTTCACTTTGGGTATATTTTCCACTAAATTGTCGCTTAATCTTTGAGGTTAGCTGCATGTTTAACACTTGTTTTCCATTATAATAGTATAATTAACTAAATATATATAGCTAACAAAATACATTCGACTATTAGGGTTTTCCCGTGAAATGAAACATAATATTAAATAAGGTAGATTTAGAAGCGGAAAACTATCCTGAGATTGCTCGGAATGATCCTCCATGGTATGAATGCGAGCAACTTTTTATTTTTGTGTGTGTAAGGGCGTTGATATGGCCGTAGGTTTACAGCGCACAGAAAATACATAATATATGCGTACCACCACTTTAATACTTCATCAAACCTGTAGATACATGAAACAAAAGCAAAAAACTACTTTTGTAGCGTTTAGAGGGTTAGAAAATTTTTCAAGAAGGTCGTGTGCAGATCTGGAGATCGATACGGCGTATTCCATTAATTGGATACGCCGTATTGGTTGAGGTGTGGTAAAAACTACCTTGGTAATGTAATACATACTATTGTTCATATGCCGTATCCCTGAGATTAGATACGCCGTATTGAACAGTCTATATGAAAAACAAAGTACGGGTCAGGGCTTGAATACGCCGTATCCCAAAACAGGAATCGTCGTATCAATGGCCTGGCAGATAGTTTATAAAACAAAATTCCTAAAAATGCATAAGTAAACAAAAGTACGAGTTCAATAGTGGAATACGCCGTATCTAGAAGTTGGATATGCCGTATCAACTCAACATAATGAACAGTAACCTAATAAAAGAAAATAAAATTTGAAAAACATTTTGAGTTGTCTCCCGGGTTAAAGTTCGACTTTATTCCTCCTTAATTCCTCCATGTGGTTTTGTGGAAGTGAGTATGTCCACGAGTCATCCTATCGATCAATTCTTCATTTCTCTTGTAATCCGGTCCTATATCTAAACATCCCTTGTAAATTTCCTTTTTCTTTTTTATGTAGGTGCATGAGTCCACGTGCCTTGTCTTTTTCGTTGATCATTAGTATCGGTGGCATTTTGTTGCAAGCTACATGAGAGAAATGGCATAATGATAACGTCAAATTTTTCCATGATTTAAGTGTTAATTTCCCTCTTAATTGCTCATCTTTTCTATTCATATGTAGGATGTATACTCTTATTTGTTTATATTCTGGTTTCAGGGCAAAGATGAGTAAAAGAACGAAGAAACGCGTAAATGGAAGGACTAAAGAGTAAATACATGAAAAATGTGGATTCTGCACTAACTACGGCGTAGAGGTTCATCCACCTACGCCGTAGCAAAGATTTATGAAGACTACGGCGTAGCTCACTCCATGACTATAGCGTAGAGATTTACTAAAGGGCATTACGGAGTAGCAACTCTCCACCTACGGCGTAGACCCTAATTTGAGGCAGTAAAGAACTCACGAGGCCAAAGAAGAAGTTACGACGTAGTTACCCTAGCAACTACGCCGTAGAAGCATCCAATGAAGAAACTACGCCCGTAGCACTTGATCAAGCTATGGCGTAGTCCAGATTTACAAAGGCTACGGCGTAGCAACTCAATCAGCTACGCCGTAGCAAAGTCGGGCCTATAAATACCAGCCCTAATTCCGAGTTTATTCATTCACTTTTCACCACACAAAAGTTCTAGCCACATAGAAGTCATTTCCAAGGGAGGATTCACACACCAATCATAAGTTTATCAATTCCTTTGTCTTGTATTCGATTCATGTTTACATTTGTATTAATCCAACATTGTTTTACTGCAATTATGAATATGAGTGGCTAAACACCTCTTGCTGTTAGCCTAGTTATGAAATTGTTATTGTTATGATTTAGTTTTCTACGCATCTATTGTCTATTGTTTGTATACTTTCATGGCGAGTCTTAGGACACTCTAGTTCCGGTAGTGTTGAGTGTTGGTAGTTCCTTGGAGGCTTGGGGAATTAACCCTAGGAACCAAGCCGATAGGGATGTGACTTGGTGATAGCAATATCACCATACATGTGCGAATTAACCCTAGTACCACCTACTAATGCGATACGCTTAAAGGAGTTAGAGGGGGTGTAAGCTTTGACCATGCCACATCTCGCTAGACTTGTCCATGTTAGTAGAGTTACTTAATGACTCTTACATCTTCGTAGGTTCACGCCGCTCGATGAACCCTCGGCTTTACAATAGTAAGGGATAGGACAAGGTGTAAGATAGATTTAGGTGATTTAACCCTCTGATCCTGAATGAATGTAACCCCCAGACGATATGATATGATGCACTTATAGAAAACTAATCATAATAATAACAGGAGTAGTAATTAGGTTAGCACTATCTCTCTTTACTGTTCTTCTTCCATTTTATTTACTTACATTGTTATTTACATTTCTAGTTAATTAATCTTTCAACTCATAAAACCCCTTTTACATGTGACACTAAACTTAGATAGACTCCAAACACATAGCTCTTGGGACGACCTCGGCTTTACCAACTAGCTATACCTCACACGACCGAGTACACTGCCCAATAGTGCATTAGGTAGACCTTAGGTAAACGAGACACTTTATAAATATTAAAACCTGATCGGTAANACTATCTCTCTTTACTGTTCTTCTTCCATTTTATTTACTTACATTGTTATTTACATTTCTAGTTAATTAATCTTTCAACTCATAAAACCCCTTTTACATGTGACACTAAACTTAGATAGACTCCAAACACATAGCTCTTGGGACGACCTCGGCTTTACCAACTAGCTATACCTCACACGACCGAGTACACTGCCCAATAGTGCATTAGGTAGACCTTAGGTAAACGAGACACTTTATAAATATTAAAACCTGATCGGTAAAACCTGCATCACGTAACATATATATCATGTTAGCCATAATGTAAGTAATGTCATCATTTTCAAAAGAAATCTTTCCAATAAATTCCTTATTTTTCAAATTTGCTAGCTTGCTTGAACGAATTTCCAAAAAATAGTTGTGTTAATTCTTTATCCATACAATCTTTTAGGCTATCTAAAACAGTGAAATTTGTGACATAAAAAGAATTCCCAACAACAAACAGTTACATCCCTAACTACAACAACTAAATTGTTTTCTCTAGGTTTCAATTGTTCTACCATAATAGAATTAAACAATTGTCTTGAAATCAAATTAATAGGGAGTAACTCAACAAAATAAGCTTGAAAATAATTAAAACCTATCATACATGGAAAATGTAAGACAAAATGGTCATCTTTCTTAATCTTCCTTCCTAAATCACATAATCGATGTGTAATACTTGTCAAGCCTGTATGGTTGCTTGTGTGGCCTATTTCCTTAATGTCTATAATTTCACCTTCATCACTATCCGAATCAATAAAATTCGCAAAATGTGAATTATGTTTTAATTATTTTGAAAACAACATTGTTTGGCAAAACTCTCTCTCAATCCTCCTTATCCGAATCCACATTTCAACACCATTCGGGATCAATGGTGGATTCAAACTTTCAAGTTCAAGTAACTCTTCTCGACTCGGATCACTCGACCTATTTAATACTAAGGTCTACCCCATTTGTTGGTTTTCCGTCTATATTTCCCATGGTTCTGGTACAACATCTACTATGTAAATAGCGGGAATATCATGTTTTACTAGTTTATCATTTTTAAAGATGACTTTGTCGTTTCCTACTCTTAAAGACACTTTTCTTTTGAAAACATCAAATTTAGCACGTAAAGTAGACAAAAATGGTCTTCCTATGAGTGGAACCTTAGAATCATCCGGGATTTTTAACACAACAAAGTCAATAGGGAAAACAAATTTATCTATCTTAACCAATACATTTTCAATAATTCTCTTAAGTTTTCTTAACAGTCCTTTTACAAAATAAGTGGGCCATTTTTTTAACAAACACATTTTCAATAATTCCTTAGTCAACATGTTAAGTTGTATCACATTTATTGTACTTTTACAAAATAAGTGGGTCATTTTTTAACTCAACTACTCATTTGTATTTTTATTATTTTTTGTTTCAGTTTATAATAACACATTTTTTGTTTAACTTTTATATTTATGAATAATAATTTATATATTTTATAATATATTTTATCTTTCCTACATAAAATCCAAATCCAAATCTAAATCCTAATTCTAAACCCATCTACAAACCAAACAGGCCCTTAAGGGTTATGTTTAATGTTCGTGTATGTGTCCGGACGAAATCCACTCACGAGGCATCCGGACAACTCCACTCGGCACGAGCCACATGGGCCAGCACTCTATGCCTAGGCAATGGCCATGGGCCAGCGGTTAATAGCAATAACCAAGCATGCGTCGTCGGTCCGAGTTTTCAGGGCATGTTTTCCCATAAGCAAACGGTAACCTAGAGGCCTAGCCTAGGAGTAAACCGTCTCGCCATTTCCCCAGGATGGTCAGGTACAGTGGTTGGGTATTATAAATACCCAACCTCATCCAATACTCAGGTCATTAACTCTTTCTCATTTTATTACTTGCATTTATTTCACATTCACTTTCCCTCAATATATACACAAAACTCATTCTCACACCGGTGCTTGGTCTTTGGATAAAACCTAAGGAGAGGCTAACGTGTGCTACATTTGTTTCAGGCTTGCTAGGCTCAAGATCTAGGCCAAGGAGACCTGGTGCAAGATTTTACCTCAACATCTAAGAAGTAAAAACATGCATTGCTGGTGGTACATAAAGTTGGCTGAGGTAGGTTAATCGATGAAATGAACGGTTATTATTAAAGATAAAAAGTTAAAAATTATTAATGCATGTCTGAATATTTTAAAATAGCCTTTTTCAAGTTACGCTTAACAATTAAAAAAAAAGTACTAACAATACTAATCCGTTTAAGATTTGTTTTTGAGCTCGACAAGCCTTCTTCATCGAAGCAAACAAACTAAAAGTACCTAAAACGCGTTCCCAATTTTGAGCAACTTTTTGCTAAAAGAAAAAAAATCACCAACTTAACCCAACACCTCATTGTTCAAAATTTCCCAAAAAAATTCAAATCAATTCATTTTGGAGCCACTAAAAAAAACCCCGTTCCGTATTTCACATTTCACACACACCGTATCCCCGTGTACACACTCTCTCTCTCCTTCCATATAAAAACCGTCACCCCCACTCTCATTTCCAAACCCTACTCTCTCTCACTTTCACACACACACACACACACTCTCCCAAATCAGATCTCATCTCATACCACCGTTAACTCACGCCGTTAACTAAAAATGAGAGAAATCCTACACATTCAGGGGGGTCAATGTGGGAACCAGATCGGGGCAAAGTTTTGGGAGGTGGTATGCGCAGAGCACGGGATCGATGTGACCGGAAAGTACACCGGAGACTCAGAGCTTCAACTAGAAAGGATAAATGTGTACTATAATGAGGCGAGTGGGGGAAGGTTTGTACCACGCGCTGTGTTGATGGATCTGGAGCCGGGGACAATGGATAGTTTGAGATCTGGGGCTTATGGTCAGATATTTAGACCTGATAATTTTGTATTTGGTCAATCTGGTGCTGGTAATAATTGGGCTAAGGGTCATTATACTGAAGGCGCTGAGTTGATTGATTCTGTTCTCGATGTTGTCAGGAAGGAAGCTGAGAACTGTGACTGTTTGCAAGGTATATGATCTGTCTATTTTTGTAATTATTTTGTTAAATTTTGAAATGATAGATCTGTTTTGAATAGTTTGTAATTGATTACGTGTCGATATGAACTGTGAATTAGAATTGATAGATTATTGATTATTTACTCGGTCTAATAGTTTTTAGATGAGTCGATTTAATTTATTTTTGCAGTTATTTGTTTATTTGACTGAGATAAAAACTATCTGTACTAATAGTTTTGTGTCATGATTTAATACTATGTATCGGCTTATTTGTGTGAAATGATGTGAATATGATGTATACAAGTAGTTGTGTAAAATTATTTGAACATGTTATATACGACTGTACAAGTAGTTGCGTGATTATGATCTGATACAAGCAGTTGTGTGAATCGATGATGTATACGAGTAGGTGCAGTTGTTGTGAATTTTTTTGAATACAGTCTATACAAGTAGTTTTGAAATGATCTGAGTTTGATGTATACGATTAATCATGTGAAATGATTCGAAATAAAATTATGTTCTATTTTGGTGTATGTATGATACAATCCGCTTCATTTTTTGTTAATTGTTTGAAACTGATTACCATGATTTTATCACAGTTAATATTTAAAAATGTGATTAGCTCTATATGAACCGATTTTGGATAAACTATTTTCATTTTACACTTAAATTGAAGCCAAACATGTATCATTTGAGTTGTGGTGTCAACTTTGATTCAATCTGCTAAGTGTTTCATATCTGTTTGGCTTACGCAATGTAGCGGTTCTTAGTGGCTTGGAGGACTTGTGGTTGTTCATTACAATTTAAATCTGTGTTGTTAAATGACTGTAGGTTGTTACAGTTAGAAATGTTGTTTGTGTTAACTGAACATTTTGTTTGGATAATCAATTATCATTAGCTTGAAGTCAAACGTGGATCATTTGTGTTCAAGCAGTCTGTAAGTTTGATTTATTTAGCCCACAAACATAACATCTGATGCGTAATTTGTCTGGACAGTTTCTTGAGATTTTTTTGGGGTGTTTTATAAATGTTATGCTCTATCAACATGATATTATTGATTTTGATTCAATTTTGATTATCTAATTCACATAATTAAGAGTGTGATGCTTCATTGTTGTTTGCTACTTTTTATGATTGCACTGAATTAATATAGGAAGTTCAGTTATGTTATTTATTTTGAATGGTCTTTGGTGTGACACGGATTTAATGGCATTAAATATGCAGGTTTCCAGGTGTGCCATTCTCTTGGGGGTGGGACCGGTTCTGGTATGGGTACACTTCTGATCTCAAAGATCAGGGAAGAGTATCCTGATCGAATGATGATGACCTTCTCTGTATTTCCATCTCCTAAGGTTTCTGACACTGTTGTAGAGCCCTACAATGCTACCCTCTCTGTCCACCAGCTCGTGGAAAATGCCGACGAGTGTATGGTTCTTGATAATGAAGCGTTGTACGATATCTGCTTCAGAACTCTCAAGTTGACTACCCCAAGCTGTAAGCATTTTCAATTAAAACTTGATTTTGTTCTGGGAAATGGTATAAATAATGAAGATATAATAATAATTGCTTGAGGTAAACTAACATTGTAAATTTTTGTAACAGTTGGTGATCTAAACCATCTCATTTCTGCAACAATGTCTGGAGTGACCTGCTGTTTGAGGTTTCCTGGTCAGCTCAACTCTGATCTTCGAAAACTTGCTGTGAATTTAATCCCATTCCCGCGTCTCCATTTCTTCATGGTTGGTTTTGCTCCACTCACCTCACGTGGCTCTCAGCAATACCGTGCTTTAACTGTCCCAGAGCTCACCCAACAAATGTGGGATGCCAAGAACATGATGTGCGCTGCTGACCCACGTCACGGGCGTTACTTGACTGCATCAGCCATCTATCGTGGAAAGATGAGCACAAAGGAAGTTGATGAGCAGATGCTTAATGTTCAAAACAAGAACTCGTCTTACTTTGTGGAGTGGATCCCAAACAATGTGAAGTCCACCGTCTGTGATATCCCACCAACTGGTCTTAAGATGGCGTCGACTTTCATTGGAAACTCAACATCCATTCAAGAAATGTTCAGGCGTGTGAGTGAGCAGTTTACTGCTATGTTCAGGAGAAAGGCTTTCTTGCATTGGTACACTGGTGAAGGTATGGATGAGATGGAGTTCACTGAGGCTGAGAGCAATATGAATGATCTTGTGTCTGAGTATCAGCAATACCAGGATGCAACTGCTGATGAGGAAGGAGAATATGAGGAGGAAGAAGAAGAGTATGACGAGGCATAAAAAACAATGGAACACCTTATTGAATCTAGTGTTGCTTATAATCAGTGTTTGTAATTTTTAATGCCTTTTTATCTGAAACACAGTAGGAAAGGTATGGGTTAGTGTATTTTGGTTTACTGGATAAGGTTTGGGTGTAATCTGTCTTATTTTGGATCATGGTATTGTTTCTTTTTTCGTCCATCTGTTTTGGGTTATTAATGTGGTCTTAACTTTACCTTGTTCATGTATGGTTTTTAGCCTATGCTTCTATATGAAATGTTTATCTTTACATTTTTCTTGACTAGCGAGTAGTTGATTGGCTAATCTTATTTCTGGCTTTCAACCTTATTTATCTGGCTTATAAGCTTATTTCAATTTGGAACTGCCAATAAACCCACTTTTAATGGTGTATGGCTGTATGCTATTAGCTTAAATAAGCTAATCCAAACACCCCCTGATAAGATGTTTTATGCTGAATTGTGTTTCATCTCTAGCTGTGAGTTCCTGTCAAAGTCTGTTACCTTGTCATCTCATAAGGTGGTGTTCACATTTCTTGTGGTTTCAGTTGAGGGCGTAAATGAGTCGAGCTTTTGTTGAGTAACTCAACCTCGATTGAGTCGAGCTTTATCGAGCCTCGAGCTCGTGGTTTCATTTTTCCTGCAGGTTGTTTTAAATTGGCATTTATAGGGTGTAAACAAGTCGAGCTTTTGTCGAGTAACTCGAGCTCGATTGGGCTGAGCTTCATCAAGCCTCGTACTTGAGTTATTGTCGAGTTGGTTTGAAAAACACATCATTACAAATAAATCGAGCTTTTTGAACCGAGCTCGAGCTAAATTCAAACTTTCTCGAGCCGAACTCGAGCTTCTTTCAGGAAGGCTCGTCGAGCTATTGAGCTGAGCTTGAGCCGGACATAATATTGTAGTTGTATGTAACTTCAGATTATCCGTCATACATTTTAAATTTCAACATCTTTTTATTGTTAGCTTATGTAGGTTTACCAGCTGTTAATGGCCTACACGAGCTGTGCTAGAAGTAACTCACAAACCGTACAGAGCCAGGGCCGGTCCTAAGTTTTTGGTTGCCGTGGGTAAGACGACTAAATGATGCCCCTACAAAAGTAAACAAATCACGCATGTCAGTTGATAAAACTTGAACGACTATCGATTTATTTTACTTCATACTATAAATTAGTGACATATTACAGTTTGTTGTATTTCTCCAACTCTTATCATTTGGGTGTGCGACCATTTTCGGTAACAAGCAATGTTGTACTTCATAATTCATTTAAATTACCAAACTAGTACATGACATTCATAATACTTAAGGAAAATACGTTGATTTTTTTTTTTTTTTTTTTTTTTTTTTTTTTTTTTTTTTTTTTTTTTTTNNNNTTTTTTTTGAACGGCAATATATTAACAAGCGAAAAACGCAAACAAAATACAAACAAAAGGCATCCACAAATCAACAAGAAAATTAATTGACGTGGACCCAAGAACAACAAATACAAACAAAATAAAAGCTAACAACCAAAAAAGGGACAATGGCAGAAATATAACCCAAACTTCGCATATGCTCAGTTGCTCACACTAACAAGCTTTGCCCAACCCACAAACTAACTCCAAGAAAGAAAAAGGTAGCATAGCAGACCCACAAAACACAAAACAACAAGATGTACACCTTCAAATTACAAACTGTATTGCAGCCCCACCAATTCAATTCCATGAAGCACTATATATATACCATGTAGAGAAAGACTTAAGTATAACCCACAACTCTTGCAGCCTGCATTTCTATTAGTTACTACATACAGCAGCCTGCAACCAATTAATTGACATAAGCTGATCTCACCAAAGAAAACACATGTAGCACTCATTGCAGCTCACTCAAACTAACATTTGTATCAGCCACTATAACAGATATAGCAGCAGACACTGTACCAAACATTCCTTTATCATACTATTGCAGCAGACATTGTGCCAAACATTCCTGTAACAGAATTTTGCACCAGACACGAACTTGTTGCAAATACACGAACCATAAAAATTGCTGAATCACGTCTGTAGCAGAAACACTGAACACGAACTTTGATGCAAAATACACGGACCTTTTGCTGAATCACACTTTATCTTAACACTGGACGCGAGCTCAATTGCAGAATTACACCCGAAATGCAGAGGTAGCCTTATGAGAAACTCATTTTGACCATCAAAGTGAAAACTGCAAACCCACCAAACAATCAGGAATGCAAAACACATTTCTTCGGGTTGAACATCCACTGTTGCCAATCAATAGCTTTCTTTCTCGACCGACGAACTATCCAATCGAAGCTTTTGAGCTGAATTTCTTGAACAATTTTATTAACGCTAGAAATCTTCCCTTTAAACACTCGATTATTTCTCTCTTTCCAAATAAAGTACCCGGTAGACCAAATGACCGCCTGCCATAATAACCTTGAATGATTGGGAATAACCACATTTCCACATGACACAAACAAATCTCTACTGGAAAAGGCGTTAACATTCTCAATACTCCACCAATTATATATTTTCTCCCATACTCCCATTGCCATAGAACACAAAAGCAAACTATGATCGCACGACTCCACTATATCATTACAGGACGGGCAAAGTAAGGTATCTAAATCAACACCCCTTTTGTCAAGCTCTACACGAACCGGCAATCTACCTTTCAAAGCTCTCCATACAAAGATGTTTACCTTTTTCGGCACAAGCTTGGTCCAAATCGTCTCTTGTACATGTCNTAGAGAAAGACTTAAGTATAACCCACAACTCTTGCAGCCTGCATTTCTATTAGTTACTACATACAGCAGCCTGCAACCAATTAATTGACATAGCTTTATGTTTTAAGTGTTCAATAATTAGTTCATAAGCAACTAACATATAAGTTTGTCATCAAAAGCACCACTTAATAAGACTATATCATTGAAACTAAGTTTCTGTGAAAAACGAGGCCTAAAAATCGATTCAGAACCAAAGAAATTTTGATGCCCCTGTTTGTCTGATGCCCTGGGCCGTCGCCCAGCTCGCCCATGCCGAGGGCCGGCCCTGATCAAAAGCACCACTTAATAAGATTATATCATTGAAACTAAGTTTCTGTGAAAAACAAGGCCTAAAAATTGATTCAAAACCAAAGAAATTTTGATGCCCCTGTTTGTCTAATGCCCCGGGCCGTCGCCCAGCTCGCCCATGCCCTGGGCCGGCCCTGTACAGAGCAACACCCCAACAGCCCAACTATAATTAGAAGCTGCGTAATCCTGTGCGGCCAAGTAGCCAACATTCGTACCAGCCAGTTGATTCATAACGACAAGCAGTTAAACTATTTTGACGTGTTACTTAGTTACCATGACCCGATCATCTATCTATATGCATACATAATGGACCAAACTTAACTGCACTTTGGACCTCTAATACATACATTCATAAGCCGAAATGGGATTTTAAACGAGTGTTCTTATATTGATGTTTATCTTTAAAGGTGGCCGGTTATGGTGAAAAAAACGTGGAAGATGGGGCATGGCAGAAGAGAGATCTTCTGAAGGGGTTTTCTTTTAAGATCAAAGGATTCAAGCAACCCAAACAAAGGTCCAAAAACGGTTCAAATGAGGGACTTGGGGGTTAAAAAGGGGTTCGCAAACGAGTTATCGTTCTTGTTGCGAAATTAATGGTTATTTATTTACCTCCTAAAGTCTGCTTCGGTTGACAAAACCCTCCAACCACTGAATCCCAATATAACAATGGTTTAATCTGAGGAAGTTTATGTACAACTTTCTGTTATGTGCAAAGTGTGAAACTACCAAAAATAGTACTCATGTGCCTGGTACGTGAGCCAACAAACCCATTAACTGTTTTCCCTCCTATTTCTCCTTTAAATACTTTGTATCTTCACTTCTCATTTCTCATGTATGAATTGTATCTCTTTCTCTCTTGTAATCATTTTACACTTCCAATAATCAATAACAAATCCTTTAACCATTTCTACTTGAATTTACTTTCTTGATTGTGAATTCTAGTGTTGTGTGTTGACTAATTCCGGTTATAAATACTTCACCCAATTATTATATTCCATTTGGTATCCAGAGCCACTCCTGGCACCTAGCACCACCACCATAACCGTTTTCTGTTACAATTTTATTAGAACAACCGTTCTGTTACATCACCACCGTAATCCATTGACTTTTTTAGTCAACACCACCGTACAAACATCAATTTCGGTCACTCTAGACCATTTGTCTTATCACACATACGTCATCTTTCTTTTTTTTCCGTTTCCCATTCACAAACACGTTAGATTAGGCTAGTACGGTGGATTAGTTGTTCTGTGTGGTGTAACAGTAGTTCTTGAAACAGTTGTAACAGGCTATAATGGTTGTAGGTACAAGAAACACGTCAATGGAGGTCCGTGTTGATGATTCCATCAAGAATTGGGTTACTCAACATGTTGATCAAGTTTCTCATGGTCTTGATGAGAAAATGGATGCTGTGAATACTACTTTGAATAATGTGGTGACACAACTTCAATATTTGGTCAATGATGTGAATAGATTGAAGTCTAAAAAAGGACCTACCAGATTTAGTGTGACAAACGGTAATTTTTCCTCTATATTTTAAACAATAAACGCCCATTTATTATTATTGGATTACTTGGCTAAGCATACATGAGCTTACATAACTATTTCGGGAAGTGAACCCGAACACTGTGTCTACGATAACCCCACTACTACGTTTATTTTTTTATCAAGAAAAATATGAAAATATTAATTGATAACTACACTAGTAATTATTTACCGAACTGAGAATTTATCTCGAGCACAGCACGACACGTGTACCAACAATTTTGGCTACGGCAGTCACGAATAAATAATTAGCAGTATTATAAATACATTCCTTAAAAACCTTTTACCAAAAATACAAAAGACATTTAAATACCCANTCTCTTTTTTTCTCCTTTTCTCTCTTCCCAGAAATTCCTCTCCCCAAAAATAAATAAGAACCCTAAAACCTAAATCTATAATCAAGAAAAAGAAGTATGAAAACAAGATTTATCCTCGAGATTGGGCCTCCTAAGGCAACCCTTGCACGCCAAGGAGAGCTGTCCACTGTTTTCTTTCTCTTCATCCCAAGTCGAAGTCACAAGATGATATATGAAGACTCAATTAGTTGTTTTTAAACCCATTTTTGGTTAATAACGACTTTCAATAATCAAAAGGTAGGTTTGGAGTTGTAGTTTTGTTTTTCTTTTAAACCCACTCAATCAAAGGGCACCACACACATACTTTTGGTGTGGTTGCTGCTTGGATTCGAGTTGGAGTTCTTTCTCATCACCTTCTTCAGAAATATTGTAAGAAAACTTGAAACCCTAATTTTTTTTTAATTCGTTAGTTGTTAAAATTTTGTTAGGGCTTTTGTAATTAAGGTTGAAATAAACACTCTTGCCTAATTTAATTGAAGAAAAAGTTAATATACGAATTGATTGAATTTTTTTTAATGTTTCGGTAATATTCTTTTAAAGGAATTGATAGGGCTATTAATCATGATATAGAATAGGAGTGTTTGGCATAATTTAATTTGAATAAAACTGAGATATTGAATTGTTATGAAGAAGTTAGGGTTCGATATATTCTTGTTGTTTTGGTATAAATGAGATTTATGTTGATGAAGTTTACTGTGATGTGATTTAGATTTTTTTCCCTTCTTTCCTTGCTGTCGAATTAGAGGACATATACATAGGTTATATATATATTTTTTCCTTTCTTTCTCTGCTTCTGCAATACAAGGAGAACCTGTAGATGCATTTTTTTTTTCATGATGTACTTTGTTGTTGTTGTTTGTGACTCGGGTCATATTAACCAAGACTAAACCATGACAAAACTAATAGTGGCACTTATAAATTCTTCCTTGTTGATATCCTGTTGCGTTGTCGAATCGATTACACTTCCTGTTCCCTTGTAACGTCTCACTTGTTCGACTGGTAAAAAAAAAAATATTTTGATATAACAATCTGTTTGTGACAAAACTTGTTATGGATAGAGTTGTGTGATTATTGGGTCGAGAAGCAGTTGGGTCGAGCCCAACTCGCGGCCCAAACCATACATACACTTAAGCCCAATACAACTTTACAAGTAAAAACTGCATATACGTTGTGTTATAATTTTCTTAAAATGGTAAAGATGTTATAAAAGTTATACGCTAAACTAAAACGCACAACTCACATAACGATATAACATTTACTTGTCCACGAGTGTAAACATACATGATCGGCACATACCAACACACATAACGCACACATTTATAAATACACACATATGTGATCTATTATCTCGACTCAACTTCGATAACTATACTTGTCACTTAAAACTATAAAAATATTACCCCACGAACCTATACACAAAAATGTAATCTCTAGACAATTCGAAATCATATTTGTATAAGAATACGACTTTTCGCTTATGAACTATAAATGGACATTTGCTTAAGTTACTATAACTTAATGTTTTTGCAAAATACATAAATGGCTATTGTTTATATATATAACTAGCACTTTAGAATAAAAATGAAATTCGTCAACTTATTTTACACACATAAAAACTTATTATTTATATATACACCATTTGTTTTAGTCACTTGTACATGTAACAAATATATACATACTTAGTAATTTCTTTAAACATTAATGTTACTTAAGCCGTCAACATGTAAACAATTATTGAGGCTACTTTCTCGCACCTCGTCTTCGACTAATATTGAACCAAGAGTTATGTTTTTCCACGGGTTCATACTTAAGCACTTCAAAATTTATTTTCAAACATAAACCTAACCACACGAGCAACAACGACACCAACATATCCCTTTAAACTTTTAAACTTACTTAAACATCGTTGAGTCTTATTTGGTATTGTGAACTAAATACTGCCATACTATTCTAGGTCACGTGTCGGTGCTGCTCACTTTCTCTACTTGACTTTCACTACGAGACTACTATTTGCTGAGGTGAGTTTATAGCCCCACTTTACTTATACTTGTTTTACAACTATGGGGTGAGAAACATGCAAAACATTTTCTGGACCACTATACTATTTCTATTTTTCCAAAACTATTGCGTAGTTAGCCTAAGCCCCTGAACCCACTGTTATGCCCAATTTCATGAGCCGTTAGTTCCTGCTAGGAAGCGCGATTGATATAGATAGATCTATTGGGGGTGACTCCCCCGTTCGGTTGGCCAGACGGGTCAATGCGGGCGTATACCAATTCAGATTACGAGTGTATTGGGTTAAACACTCGCTATGGGCCCTGATTATTATTTTTATGCGCTATATAGTAGCGCACTAAACTGTCTAGCTTCGGTTGCATGAACTTAGTGCTAGCGCGATAGATTATTTTGTATGACGTTATATGTGATTAAAAATATCAACAAGTGAGCATAGAAAAATCAATAGATCGAGAGGCTTTGCTTTTGTTCCCCTGACCAATAAAAAACTAGAGAACCATAAAGACTTGGTTATCTTAATGATATCGTTCATTCTTAAGACTTAATTATAATGACTTCACGATCAAATCTCGATAAAATAAGTTTATTGTGATATGATGGTCCAAAATTGTAGATTTCATTACGTAATCACGTAAAAGTTCGGTTGAAATTTGTAGGTTACGTCTTGACTTTGGTGGGTATTTTAAGACACGTTCAACGTTTTTTACGACCGAAATAATTAATGTCATATTTTATTTGTTGTTTTCTTTATTCCCCGATCTTAAAAGAAAGGGTAAACTGCAAAAATGGCCACTAAAGTATCACGAAATCGCAAAAATGGGACCGAGTCATAAAGGCGTGCAAAAATGACACTAACGTTACGTAAAAGTGCAAAAAAGCCACCGAGAGCCAATTTCCGTTAGTTTCCTCGTTAAGTGTCATGTTACTGAGGGTAGAATCGTCATTTCATGGTTCTTTTTATCTCCCGCCAACCTTTTGGTATAATTGTGACATGACTTCAATGGCTAATTTGCAAAGTTAATTTCATGTTTCCATATTAAATTGTCAACGCCTTCACACACACACACACAGCAAGCAGAAACACACACCCGTACCAAAATTATCATTCCCTTTCAGTAACTGTCTTGCTGGTCTTGATCTCGTGATTTGCCTGATAACTCGTATAGTCATATCGGAAATGTGCTTCCCATTACCAAGCGATTGGAGTTGAGGAGGCATTATCATGCCCAAGAGTTGAGAGTAGGTGCAAAAGCTGTCTAATATGTCGTATTTAGGGGACCCTGATTTGGAGCTCCAAAACTAAGCGGGCTCGAGGCCTGAAGGGCAGTGTGAACAGTTTAGGAGATCGGTCAGCTGATATGGAAGAGAGGGGGTTGATGGGTGGTTAGGGCCACACACGACTAGCATTTTTCAGATTGAGTTTGCTGTGAGGCAAACGTACATGTGAAGGGGTTGGGTGCTGGAGGCTGGGGTGAGTTGTTTTGTTGTGTATGATGAATGTAGGTAGTAGGTGGTTGGGCAATTGTGGAGTTGTGGTTTCTTTTGTTCCTTTTGGTGCCCATCGTAAGGTAGATGTAGGTGTAGATGTAGATAGGGGTTGTGGTTTCCCCTATCGTAAGGTTGTAAATGTATGGTTTATGAATGGAAGGGGTCGTTTGATCCCGATTTTCTTGATATACAGTGTTCGATTCGTATCACAAACACAAACATGAAACTGGCAGAATTCTAACCATAATACACAAACAGAAACTAGTAAATGCTATTAAACGAAGCAAATAACAGAAACACAAAACAAACACAAACATATTATGCATAAGAAATTGGATGCAATAACAGAATATTGATGGGAGTCAAGCATCAATAAACATTTAACTCAAAACAGAGTATTGATATGAGTATTGATAGAAGTATATAACGTAAAAAACAAAACAAACAAACACAAACATAGTATAACAGAAACACAACAGGTCTTCCTTCTTCTTCTTGCCAGTCCCAACAGGTCTTCCCCTCTTCCTTTTTTTTGTAACTGTACTCGGATTAGGACTCCTTTCCTTCTTCCTCTTGCCACTCCCAACCGGCCTTCCCCTCCATCTTTTTTTCCCTGCAACTACCTCATTGGAGCAACCGCTACCACTTCCAATGGTAGGAATAGATATCGCACCGCTAGCACTCACATTTTGTTCGTTGAAGGTTTTGTTCCACATCCATTGAAGAATTTCTTCTATCATCTCCTTCACTATGTTTGCATACGAACCATACTTGGCAATAACTTGATCACCAAATTCATCCAAAACTTCCTCAAAGACTTCATCATTTAATAAAACCTTGCCCCACGACTTTTCGGATGATTCCTCCCCCCCCCCTCAACAAAGACTTTCCCTTATCATTCTTATCATTATTCGCCATAGCTGGGTTTCGTTGTTCCGATTTGATTTTTTTTAAAGTTAGGGTTTGACGGTTGATTACCTTTACAACGGATATGAAGTTAAATGGGTTGGTTTGGGGGAGTTAATGTAATCTGAAAAAGCAACTCTAGATCTAGGAATCTTGTATCGTCAAGAACAACTTTTTATTTTTTATTTTTATGAGATAAAAATATTTCAAGCGATATGCTGTTATGAGCAACATGACCTCAGATCGTTTCTGAAATCGATGGTAAACACAAACTACTTATGTATTTTTCGTTACACAAAAGTCCCCTAATTTTATTAGGGACTGTTTCTATAGTCGCAAGTAAACAGTGATGATTGTTTCTGTAAATCCTTTTGAACTCTTTTTGCAACGCAGTTAAATCAGAAAGACTATTTTTGCCTTTTCACTCACATATTTTTAATGTTCAAATAAACAGTAATTTACTCGTAAAAATTGTTTATATTTAAAATTTGTTTATCTTTTACAAATAGTGATAATGAGGAAAAGAAATTTACCAAATATTTTTTATTTTTGAACGGCAATATTTTCACACTTTATACCACATATCTCACAAATGCCTTTAGCGAGGCTTGAATCCAAACCTCTAAGTTGGTGGGCAACTCACATACCAGTAGACTAAAGGCCTTTGATAAATTTACTAAATAATTGGTTCCTTATTTGATAATTTTGCTTTGGTGGGTTATTCATAAATAAGATTCTCTTTAATCGATTTTGAAAGGATTAATGTGCAAATAACAACGTCTTTCACTACTGATAGTCATAGAAATGCCGATGGGTCTCACCTATGCACAGAACATGCAAGTTGATAATCAGAAAAGAGTAAAGAAAAGAAATGAAAATGATGGGGAAATGAGAATATGGTAATATTCTCATAGAGGGGTAAAACAGTAATTATCTAGAGAGCATATATTTATCTGGAATAAATATATTTCATTATAAAAGGCAAAAATACAATCCCTTAGGTATGTATGAATTCGGCCGAATCCCCGAAGGATTATGATAAATATAAAGGCATTCTAAACTAAAAATCACATTAATCGTATAAACCCTAAAACTCCCTCTCCTCCCTCCCTCCCTCTCTTGTATCGGTCCACAAACAACCATAAAGGGCCGAAACACTTTAGTCGACCAAAGTCGACTATCCTTAGTCGACTTTCGACTTTCATGCTCTCCGACCTACATGGTTTCTTAACCCTAATTTGTGACAAACGGTAATTTTTCCTCTATATTTTAAATAATAAACGCACATTTATTATTATTGGATTACTTGGCTAAGCATACATGAGCTTACATAACTATTTCGGGAAGTGAACCCGAACACTGTGTCTACGATAACCCACTACTACGTTTATTTTTATCAAGAAAAATATGAAAATATTACTTGATGACTACACTAGTAATTATTTACCGAACCGAGAATTTATCTCGAGCACAGCACGACACGTACCCGCAGACTGTTTGTACGGCAGTCACGAATAATTAGCATAATTATAAATAATTCCAAAAACCTTTACCAAAAAACAAAATACATTAAATACCCCACCCAAACTTTATACAAATAATACATACATAAACAAAAAAAAAAAAAAAGGGAAACGGTCATTAAAAAAAAAAGGAAGCACGCGCTCCTCACAAATCCCAAAAACCAAAAGCGTTCTCTCTTTGTTTCTCCTTTGCCCTTCCCAGAATGCCTCTCCCCAAAAATAAATAAGAACCCTAAAACCTAATCTGTTAATCAAAAAAAGAAGTATGAAAAACAGATTACCCGAGATTGGCCTCCTAAGGCAACCCTGCAAAGCAAGACGAGCGTGTCCACCTGTTACTTCTCTTCCCCACGTCGAAGCACAAGATGAATATACTGAAGATCAATAGTGTTTTAAACCCATTTTGGTTAATAAACGACTTTCAATAAATCAAAAGTAGTTTGAGTTGTATTGCTTTTTCTGTTAAACCCACTCCAACCAAAGGGCACCACACACATACTTTTGTGGTTGCTGCTGGAGCGAGTTGAGTTCTTCGCATCACCTTCTCAGAAATTGTAAGAAAACTGTAACCCTAATTTTTTATTCGTTAGTGTTAAAATTTTGTTAGGGCTTGTAATTAAGGTTGAAATAACACTCTCCTAATTAATGAAGAAAAGTATACGAATTGATGAATTTTTTAAGTTCGTACATATTCTTTTAAAGAATTGATAGGCTAAATCATGATATAAATAGGAGGTTGGCATAATTTTAATTGAATAAAACCGAGATATTGAATGTTATGAAAGAAGTTAGGTTTCGATATATTCTGGGTTTGGTATAAATGAGATTATGTTGAGAAGTTACTATGTGATTAGATTATTTTCCCTTCTTTCCCTTGCTGTCGAATTAGAAACATTATACATAGTATTATATATATATTTTTCCTTCTTTGTGGCTTCTGCAATACAAGAGAACCTGTAGATCCATTTTTTTCATGAGTACTGTTGTTTTGTTGGACCGGTCTATATTAACAAGACTAAAACCAGACAAAACTTAAAGTGGCACTTATTAAATTCTTCTTGTGATATCCGTGGCGTGCGAATCGATTAACTTCCTGTCTCCCTTTAACGTCTCACTTGTTCGACTGTAAAAAATAATATTTTGATATAACAATCTGTTTGTGACAAAACTTGTTATGGATAGAGTTGTGTGATTATTGGGTCGAGAAGCAGTTGGGTCGAGCCCAACTCGCGGCCCAAACCATACATACACTTAAGCCCAATACAACTTTACAAGTAAAAACTGCATATACGTTGTGTTATAATTTTCTTAAAATGGTAAAGATGTTATAAAAGTTATACGCTAAACTAAAACGCACAACTCACATAACGATATAACATTTACTTGTCCACGAGTGTAAACATACATGATCGGCACATACCAACACACATAACGCACACATTTATAAATACACACATATGTGATCTATTATCTCGACTCAACTTCGATAACTATACTTGTCACTTAAAACTATAAAAATATTACCCCACGAACCTATACACAAAAATGTAATCTCTAGACAATTCGAAATCATATTTGTATAAGAATACGACTTTTCGCTTATGAACTATAAATGGACATTTGCTTAAGTTACTATAACTTAATGTTTTTGCAAAATACATAAATGGCTATTGTTTATATATATAACTAGCACTTTAGAATAAAAATGAAATTCGTCAACTTATTTTACACACATAAAAACTTATTATTTATATATACACCATTTGTTTTAGTCACTTGTACATGTAACAAATATATACATACTTAGTAATTTCTTTAAACATTAATGTTACTTAAGCCGTCAACATGTAAACAATTATTGAGGCTACTTTCTCGCACCTCGTCTTCGACTAATATTGAACCAAGAGTTATGTTTTTCCACGGGTTCATACTTAAGCACTTCAAAATTTATTTTCAAACATAAACCTAACCACACGAGCAACAACGACACCAACATATCCCTTTAAACTTTTAAACTTACTTAAACATAGTTGAGTCTTATTTGGTATTGTGAACTAAATACTGCCGTACTATTCTAGGTCACGTGTCGGTGCCGCTCACTTTCTCTACTTGACTTTTCACTACGAGACTACTATTTGCTGAGGTGAGTTTATAGCCCCACTTTACTTATACTTGTTTTACAACTATGGGGTGAGAAACATGCAAAACATTTTCTGGACCACTATACTATTTCTATTTTTCCAAAACTATTGCGTAGTTAGCCTAAGCCCTTGAACCCACTGTTATGCCCACTTTCATGAGCCGTTAGTTCCTGCTAGGAAGCGCGATTGATATAGATAGATCTATTGGGGGTGACTCCCCCCGTTCGGTTGGCCAGACGGGTCAATGCGGGCGTATACCAAGTCGGATTACGAGTGTATTGGGTTAAACACTCGCTATGGGCCCTGATTATTATATTTATGTGCTATATTGTAGCGCACTGAACTGTCTAGCTTCGGTTGCATGAACTTAGTGCTAGCGCGATAGATTATTTTGTATGACATTATATGTGTTGTAATGCTCGTACACAAAACTATTTGGTCCACACTGATTACTAAACCTATAGACTCACCAGCTTTTTGCTGACTTTTAGCATGTTTTTCTCAGGTGTTTGAGCTATATGTTACTGGCAAGGCATGGCAAGGCGATGGTCACAAAACTATTTACCGAAGTGTTTTCACACAATGATATGACTTGTTTTTATGGGATCACTAAACTTTGGGCTTACCTTTTTATTATCAAGACTTGATGTAAACTTAAAATTTTAATCTAATGTATTTTAACGGAACATGTATTCCGTTCTTTATATCTTTGTGTTGTGATTACCAATTAGTAGCACCCCATGACCCGAATGCTTCCGCTATACCGATTTTGGGGGTGTTACATTTAGTAGGCTAGGCAAGTTAGAGTTCCCTGAGTTCTCTGGAGATGATGTGCAGGGTTGGTTGTATAGAGTTAAGCAGTTCTTTGCTGTTGATGAGGTTCAAGATGATGAAAAGGTCATAGTGGTGTCAATTCATTTGTATGATAGGGCTTTGACTTGGCATTTACAGTTCATTAAGGCTCAAGGAGAAGAAGTTGCGTGGGCTGTGTATGAAGAGGCAATATTGAAGAGGTGCGGGTCTGTTAATGAGGATCCAATGGCAGAACTCAAAAACCTTGGGTATGGAACAAGTATGAAAGAGTATCAAGATAAGTTTGAACAATTGCTTACTCAAGTTGATGTTACTGAATCTCAATCTATTAGCCTGTTTATTGCTGGTTTGCCACCTAATATTGAGATGGCTGTAAGAATGTTCAAGCCTTAAACACTAGTAGATGCATTTAGCTTAGCAAGTTTTCAAGAGGCTAGTATAGCTATTGTTAAGCAGAAGGCTACACCGTTGTCACCAACTCCCAAAACTAGTACTAACCATTTTGTCAATAGAAATATGAACTATCCTAATAGGAGTAATACTTTTGCTTTGCCTGCACCAACCAATCAAGTTGTAACTAAACACCCTGCATTGCCTGAAGCACCACCTAGGAAATAGTTGTCTCAGAAGGAATTGGCTGAGAAAAGGGCCAAGAACCTGTGTTTTTACTGTGACCAGAAGTACATGCCTGGCCATAAGTGTAGTGGTCAGATGTATGCATTGGAAGTTAGTCCTTGTGAAGAGGAAATTGAAGAGGAGGAGTTTGAGAATTATCAGTTTGGAGGTGAGCTTTTGATGAGTGAATGCTTTCCTCAGAACCATAATAGTCCACAAATTTCACTAAATGCTTTATATGGTATACCTACTTATGACACAATGAGGATTAGAGGCAATGTAGGTAAGCATTTATTGCATTTGTTGATGGACACTGGAAGTACTCATAATTTCTAAGACATTTACACTGCTAAAAAGCTACGCTGCAAACTTACTAAAACCTGTCCCTTGTTGGTAAATGTGGCTGGAGGAAACAAGTTAGTGAGTCAATATATGGTTTCTGGTTTTCAATGGTCAATCCAAGGTCAAATGTTTCAAACAGATGTCATGTTGTTGCCACTAGGAGGGTGTGAGATGGTTTTGGGTATCCAATGGTTGTCCACATTAGGTACTGTAAATTGGAACTTTAAGGATCTAGTCATGAAGTTTGTTTATGAAGGAAAGAAAATTTGTTTGAGGGGAACTCACCAATCTGAATTGCAATGGATGAGTGGGAAAAAGTTACAAAAACAGCTAGCGGGAGACACCAATGCTTATGCACCTTCTGTTAGTTGTATTTGGCCCTCTGCTACTTTGAATTTGATGCAGTCCTCAGTGGTAGAAAATCCTGAAATTTACCTTGAATTGGAGCAATTATTGCAAGAGTTTGCAGATGTTTTTGAAGTTCCTAGTTCTTTGCCACCACAAAGGGATTTTGATCACAAAATTCCATTAAAAGATGAGTCTATGACAGTCAATATCAGACCCTATAGGTATCCACCTAGTCAAAAGGATGCTATAGAAACTATGGTCAATGAGTTGTTAGATTCTGGTGTAGTGAGACCTACCACAGTCTTTATCCTCTCCTATTGTCATGGTGAAGAAAAAAGATGGGTCTTGGAGGACGTGTATAGATTATAGACATCTCAACCAAAACACCATCAAAGATAAGTTTCCTATTCCTGTTATAGAGGAGTTAATTGATGAATTGTGTGGGGCTACATTCTTCTTTAAGCTGGATTTGAGATCTGGTTATCACCAAATCAAGATGTGTGAGGATGACATCTACAAGACAACTTTCAAATCACATGAGGGTCACTATTGGTAATGCCTTTTGGACTCACAAATGCACCATCCACTTTTCAAGCTCTCATGAATTCAGTCTTTAAGCCATTCCTCAGAAGGTTCACCCTGGTGTTCTTTGATGATATATTGGTCTACAGTCCTTCCTTATTAGACCATGTGTCTCATTTAAGACAAGTATTGCAAGTTATGAGACAAAACACTCTGTATGCAAAGCAGAGTAAATGTGTGTTTGGAACAAGGCAGGTAGAGTATTTGGGACACTTAATTTCAGCTGAGGGGGTGGCCACAGATCCTCACAAGATACAAGCAATGAAATCCTGGCTAGTTCCTACTACAATCAAGCAGTTGAGAAGGAAAGGCAAATGGGTGGTAGGAGCTGATAATGCACTCAGGCAGGCTATGGTTACTCATTTTCATACATCAGTTGTGGGTGGACACAGTGGTGTGCAGGCTACTCTAAAAAGGATTGGTACTTTTTCTATTGGAAGGGTATGAGGAAGATGGTCAAAGAAACAGTCAGGACTTGTGATGTATGCCAGATAAACAAAGTTGATTTGTCCTCCTATCCTGGCCTATTACAGCCCTTGACAATTCCTACTCAGGTATGGAAAGACATCTCCATGGATTTCATTGATTCACTACTTACTTCCCAAGGAAAGACTGGCATTCTAGTGGTGGTTGATAGGCTTAGCAAGTATGCCCATTTCATTGCCATCACTCACCTTTATACTGCAAAAACAATAGCTTAACCGTTCTTGGATCATATATACAAACTGCATGGATTGCCTACATCCATTGTAAGTGACAGGGATAAAATTTTCATGAGTTTATTTTAGCAGTCCCTGTTTAAGCTGTTACAAGTTCAATTAAAGATGTCCACAACCTATCATCGCCAAACAGATGGACAGACAGAGGTAGTTAACAAGTGTTTGGAATGCTATCTTAGATGCATGACTGGGGAAAGTCCAAAAGATTGGGTTCTATGGTTGCCTCTTGAAGAATATTGGTACAACACAAACTACCACAGTTCAGCTAAAACTACTCCTTTTGAAATTGTATATGGACAGCCTGCCTCTCTTCACATTCCTTATGTAGCAAAAGACAATAGAGTTGAACTGGTGGACCGAACACTACAGGTTAGGGAAAGAGCTATTGAAATGTCGAAGTTTAATTTGAGAAGATCTCAGGACAGAATGAAGTCTCAGGCAGATAAACACAGGTCTGATAGGGAGTTTCCAGTCCAAGATTGGGTGTACTTAAAGCTTCAACCCTACAGGCAAACAACTGTGAGAAAAGGAAGGCAACACAAGTTGTCATCAAAGTTCTATGGTCCTTTTCAAGTGCTTGCAAGAGTTGGAAAAGTAGCCTATAAATTTCAGTTGCCTGATTATGCAAACGTGCACCCAGTGTTCCATGTGTCTCAGCTTAAGAAATGCCTCACTCCTAATAGTGTTATGGGTAACTTTCCTGATTGTGATGCTCAAGGAATGCTAGCTGCAGATCTTGTGAAGCTTTTGGAAAGGAAGATTGTGAAACAGCAAAATCATATGGGGGTGTTTGGCTTAATCCAGTGGAGTAATGGTTCAGAAGATGATGCCACATGGGAGGACTTGGCTGAATTTGTTAAGAGGTTCCCTTCCTTTGTCTTAGATCCTTGAGGACAAGGATCTGTGAAGGGGGAAGCATTGTTATGTGCAAAGTGTGAAACTACCAAAAATAGTACTCACGTGCTTGGCACGTGAGCCAACAAACCGATTAACTGTTTTTCCCTCCTATTTCTCCTTTAAATACTTTGTATATTCACCTCTTATTTCTCATGTATGAATTGTATCTCTTTCTCTCTTGTAATCATTTTACACTTCCGATAATCAATAACAAATCCTTTAACCATTTCTACTTGAATTTACTTTCTTGATAGTGAATTCTAGTGTTGTGTGTTGACTAATTCCAGTTATAAATACTAAACCCAATTAGTATATTCCACTTTGTTAAAAAAAAAAAAAAAAAAAAAAAAAAAAAAAAAAAAAAAAAAAAAAAAAAAAAAA
>LBNU01036949.1:164685-196294 GCA_014162995.1 Artemisia annua | reverse complement strand
AGAAGGAAGATGAGTTATATGAGTTCCTAATACCCGTTTGCCAGATACTCACTAAATTAGGTAGTGAAGGTAGAGGGAAGGTTAGCTCGAATGGAGTTCAGGGATATGTATTTTATGAAACAGATCTGTCGGGGGATGTAATCATGGTGACTGGGATTGCATTGACCATTATATCTTAAGAGGTATGCTTCTCCTCAAGATGATTCGATAGCTTATCACATAAGTATCATTAATCTATTCAGCACGCTGCCACACATAAATATTCAGGATTATCTTATATTATTACTCCCTCCGCCCAAAATTAAAGGTGTCCAGTTTGACTATTGACCCTAAATAAGTTTCATTTATTTGTGTTATACTATAATTTGATGGTAGTTGACACTAGTATTGACTCTGAAAAATCATATAAGGGACACTTATGTCATATGGGATCAGAGGATGCTACTATCTTTTTTATGGGGCATCTTGTAGGGCATATAAGTTCATATATTATGAATTAACGTTATATCTTATTGAAGAGTAAGGTTGTTTATTTATTGTGCTGGAGATGTTCAGGTTGTATGTGACGGTATAAGCTTTAGTTCTAATATAGTGTAAGTGTGTATTATGTAGTCTATATAGGTATAGGTAGCTATAGCCCTCGATATAGTAGCTAGGCCTATAGTATACCCCTCACGTATATCGACCTATACGGGTAAGTAGAGACTAATAAATCTCCTCTTGACGATATTAGCACATGAACTATTAATACCTATCGATATTATTTTCTTGCACCTCATTTGGACTAATAACAAACTATGAGTTTTATCCTCGTTATATAAGTTTACACGAAACTAAATTCATATACTCTATAAACTTACACCAACAAAACTCCGTGAACTCTTTCAAATTATTTGAGTATCGATTATTCTTAAATTGTAATTGTAACTAAATACTGCCGTACTATTCTAGGTCACGTGTCGGTGCCGCTCACTCTCTCTACTTGACTTTTCACTACGAGACTACTATTTGCTGAGGTGAGTTTATAGCCCCACTTTACTTATACTTGTTTTATAACTATGGGGTGAGAAACTTGCAAAATATTTTTCTGGACCACTATACTATTTCTATTTTTCCAAAACTATTGCGTAGTTAGCCTAAGCCCTTGAACCCACTGTTATGCCCACTTTCATGAGCCGTTAGTTCCTGTTAGGAAGCGCGATTGATATAGATAGATCTATTGGGGGTGACTCCCCCCGTTCGGTTGGCCAGACGGGTCAATGCGGGCGTATACCAAGTTGGATTACGAGTGGATTGGGTTAAACACTCGCTATGGGCCCTGATTATTATATTTATGTGCTATATTGTAGCGCACTGAACTGTCTAGCTTCGGTTGCATGAACTTAGTGCTAGCGCGATAGATTATTTAGTATGACATTATATGTGTTGTAATGCTCGTACACAAAACTATTTGGTCCACACTGATTACTATACCTATAGACTCACCAGCTTTTTGCTGACTTTTAGCATGTTTTTCTCAGGTGTTTGAGCTATATGTTACTGGCAAGGCATGGCAAGGCGATGGTCACAAAACTATTTACCGAAGTGTTTTCACACAATGATATGACTTGTTTTTATGGGACCACTAAACTTTGGGCTTACCTTATTATTATCAAGACTTGATGTAAACTTAAAATTTTAATCTAATGTATTTTAACGGAACATGTATTCCGTTCTTTATATCTTTGTGTTGTGATTACCAATTAGTAGCACCCCATGACCCGAATGCTTCCGCTATACCGATTTTGGGGGTGTTACATAATTCTACTTGTGCAGTACCGGTGGATAACTGACACAACCAATGTGGTGATTCTCCCCATAAACCCTCATACGATCGACTGAAGCATCAAGAACAAGAAGAAGGCAATTCCATACATGTTGTGAAGATCTAGGAACTTACGTTACTGCTGGATCAAATAAGCATTCTATAAACACCCTTTATACGTGTTAAGATTATGTTAAATCTTTGATTAGGGGATCTGTATATTAGGGGTTTGGTCTGCACGACCTTTGCTTGTAAGTATTCCAAAAACACCCTACATATTTGTCTATAGTTGGATGGTAAAAATTATTCGTAATGAAGTTATGTTATAAAAAATTTTGTGAGTTTCCTTACATTTGTTAGGTGACTAACACCAAAGTAATAGTTATGCTTCATTTTCAAAGGCTTAGGAGGCTGATCAACAAGGATTATTAATCTGCGTTTTATCCAACTTTGTTGGCAAAGTAATCATCTAGGTTTATACACATAATCTAACTTTTCCAAATAGTAACTAAAGACAGATATTCATGCCCTTTAGCCGAATGATATAAGCATTCAAGAATATCTGCTCCTCTTATGAAAAAATTGGCGATGACAAAATCTACGGAACGGAGCAATTTTGAACCGTTTACTTGGAGACTAGTAGGAATGTAGGATAATCATTCGTGGTAAGTCTTGTGATGATAATAAATATTGAAAGCATTTATCTCTGACTTGGCTGAATTCGCTTGTGCATATAAGAAATAATTCATTTTATTTCGGGGATGAAATGCTATTCAACTTGAAGCAGATTGGTAACCAGCAAGCTTAAATCAAAGTTTTTCTTTCAAACATGTAGCTTTCCTTCTTGTGGAACAAATAAGCTCGGATTTCCTGCTGGTTTATTGAAGCGAGTTCAATAATCTCGACTATATTGCTACAATTAAACTAGTAACCTCGACATGGATATTTAAGTATTCGTCATTTCTGCATTAAAATGAAACTTGCACTGGTTACTATTCTCGTGTGTTTATTCTGAGGAGACCTATGCTGAAAAAAGAAGGTTGACGAAGAAACTTATTTGCTAATGGAATTCTTCACGTTTTATCTCAAATACCCTCGCTGATCACTCAAACAAGTATCGGCGGATAATACATAGAGTATCTTTAGCTTTTACCCATATACAAAATATATTTAAACTAGTTGCAGGGCTTCTTCACGTTTTATCTCAAATACCCTCGCAAGAACATCTTCGACAACCTACAAAAGTCCAGTTTGAATGCATGAAAATCAAGTCATAAACACGATAAGGTTAATACTAAACAAAATTAAAAATGTAAAAGCCCGAAATGAGATTTACCTTATCAGGAGTAGATGCACCAGAAGTGACACCAATAGTTACATGGCCCTTTGGTAGCCAGTTTTCTTTCTCAACAAGCTCGCCATGCTGTTACAGTAAGACGGTTTAAATATACATGAACTAAGAATTAATTAGCTACAGGATAAATTTAACATTAAAGTTGAAATATATTACCATCAATTTGTAAGTAATGCGGTTTCCAGGACCGACTCTTTGTTCACTGTCGACCCAGTAAGATGGAATACCACGATCCTCTGGAATCTCTTGCAAGTGTGAAGTGTTGCTCGAGTTCCACCCACCAACTACCAACATAAGATCCATCTTTTCTTCCACTAATTTATACATCGCATCTTGGCGCTCCTAAAAATGAAATATATTTAGTTAAAATTTCAATCCTGAATTTGGAAGTTTTTCTAATAGGTGGCAAGTGGTTTAGGTAGCTTGGGTAACGGGTCAAAACAGGCTGTGTTGACCCATTACATATTTTGTGCCTTTTTTTTTTATAAAGATTTTAAAACCAAATTAGTTTTACAAAGTCATACTACAGATTTTTGAATAAAATGATGCATAAGGTTTTGTACATAAAATAAAATACCCTTAGGTGACTTTAAACCCATTTCATTTATTTATTTTACTCATTTGAGCCGTTATCAACGCATTTAAAGTAAACGGGTCGAAATGCTATTTTCATTTTATAGATAAGGGAAAGGCTTACTTGAGTAGCATCACAGATAGTGTTGAAGCTTATAAAGTGTTCTGTAGCATTTTCTACCCCATATTTACTGATCATGGTCCTCTCTACTAGTTTCCCTACAGAAATGAAAAAATAATCTAAGCATCAGAAATCAAGACATGTAGTGTGTTACTCGTAAATTGTTGAATTTGAAACTGACCAATCTCCTCTGTTTCTCCCTTAAGCATTGTAGTTTGGTTTGCTACACCAGCCTTGACAAGATCAGTGTCTGGGTTAAAATCTTTTGAAACTGCAAACTTGAATTTCTGCAAGTATCCAATATTTGAAAGTGTTAATATAAAATTAAAAAAAAAAAAAAAAGAAAAAAAAAAAAGAAAAAAAAAGAGAGAGAGAGAGAGAGAGAGAGAGAACACTAAATAAATTCATACGACAATATACCTCCAGAAAAGCTTCTTTTGTTGAGCTAGATCCATTAAGTTTACCACCAAGGATGTAATCGCACACATATGTAGCCTAGGTTTAGGTTGGAAACAAAAACCATTTAGTAAAACATAATTGGTTGATAATGCGACAAACGTTTAATAAAATTATGAAGAAACGGTAAGCATACCTCATCCAAATTCTTCACGATCACATACTTTCCTGCAAAGGATGCTGTTGCCACGGTCTCCTCATGAGAGTATTTACCATGAATTATAGAAGTATAATCCCCCTTTTTGTGCTTTTCAACGGAATTCCACACCTTGTATCATGAACAGAAGATATATATAATAACTCGATTTTTTTTTTTTTTTTCTTATTTTATTTTATTTTATTTATTTATTTATTTATTTTTAATAAGGTGAAGTTAATAAATAAAAAGAGAAAGAAATACCTTAGATACCCAAGGGCATGTTGTATCAACTATTTGAACTCCTTTATTACTCAAAGTCAACATTTCGTTGACTGCAGCCCCGAAAGCAGGCAAAACCACAACGTCACCCTTATCAACGACATCAAACTGTTTTTCTCCATCCTTGACAGGAATGTCTTTAACCTCCATCTCCTCGAGCCTCTACATTACAAAAATTGAGGTTTCATTTGACACTGTAACTTATCATACAAATCATGCTAGGGAGATGCTAAATGAAACACTAACAGATGCACATATAGAAGAAAGAAAAATTTCTGCATAGATAGAATGCAAAACCGTCTATTACTTTACGCCAAAACAAGTTTTTCAGCATACATCCGTCATATAAATGACAGACAAATATAAGTACTAGAATTATGATTACGATCTGCTGAAAATGAATGTGGAACACTTTTTGGCGATACAGATAAACCTCTTAAATAGATAGACTAAAGTCTATACGTGGGAGTGAAATCAGGAAAAAATAAGCTAAATAGACTAATAGAACAGCAGTAACCTGTTTGTAAGGGTGTTTGGGATTGCTTATCCAAACTGCTTATATGACTATTTGTGAGTGAGATAAGCAGTTTGGATTTAACAGCCCCAAACTGAGTATTCAAAACAGCTTATTTTTAGAAACAATAAGCAGATAAACATTCTAATAAGCAACACCAAACATCCCCAAAAATGTAAATAATTTAAAAAGATTCATGAATTAACTGAAAGGCTAATCCAAGTCACAATGATACCTTATTAACAGTAGGGTTGTGAATGATCTCATTTGTGATCCAAATCTTCTCATCGGGGAACTGTTTCCTTGCTTCATACGCAATCTGAACTGCACGCTCAACACCCCAGCAAAACCCGTAAGCTTCTGCAAGCTTCACTGTCACATTTCCCCATGTGTATTCATTATTGTTCTCCTTCAGCGTCTTGATGATATCACCACCTTATAGTAGATTACACATCAGCAAATCAACATAGCTCAAGTAAGTCAATCTCAAACAACAAAATTTAATAAAAAAACTGCATATCTGTCATACTAAAGTCAGCTGATTAATGTGATCGACTTTCATCCACCGCCGCGCTAATAAGTCAATCTTGGCTAGGATTTACATACAGTTACATTAATGCTACAAAAAAAGTCAATATTCTAGGCCTAAAATTATATGTCCGATTTTTCCTCCTGAGGCGCTGGCCGCCTTTACCTGGGCCACTCTATGAGAGTTTCGTCCCCACCAACACCTCAGGCTTCATCAATGCTCAGTAATTACTATTTGACTATACCAAATTTCTCAACACTCTTCACTACTGACAAGAATTCCATTTTTTCTTACAAATTTCTTCATAGTCCATTTTTTTTTCCTTTGTCAAAAATTATGCTTATGTTACTATATTCTTGTGACAAATTTTGTACTTTATACTAACTTGGCAACTTTCGGCATATAAGTTAGCATTAATTGCCTGGGAATGTATTTCTTACCATTTTTTATAGTTCCGTGGAGTGGACTTCTTTTTCCTATTAAATCAAAATAACTTTTGAATTCGTGCTTTTCTGTGTATTTAGCTCGTGAAAAATGACTATTTTAATCCTCGGTATCATACGAAGGGGTAAAATGGTCATAGGATACACAGAAAAACACAAATTCAAAAGTTTTGTGTTTTATTAGAAAAAAAAAATAAATAAATAAAAATCCCGCACTATAAAAAATGGTAAGTTAAACACATTTCAGACAATTAACCATATAAGTTACAGCCACCTAGAGTAAATCAAATCTATCAATCATACGTAACAAGTTCTAATAATACAATCTATGTAAGAGTTCAAACCAATAAGACATAATCCTTACTAGTAAACTCCTGATTCATAAGCTCAAGAGTTTCCTTCTTACGTCCGAAGCCTTTCCTATTATAATTCTCGCTTCTAGTCAAATTATGCCGAAAAACTTTGGCATCAAAGTTTGGCGAGTCTCCAACACAGCATTGGACCAAGAGAGGCTTCCGAGACCGGACTAGTTTGATGTTGGCTAGAGATGGTTTGGTGTAAGTTAATGAGAAAGGAGTAAATTGTAGAGAAGCCATGGGAGACAAGAACAAGAACAAGAATGGAAGTGTGGGTGTGTTTTGTTGTTTGGTTTTTATATATGTTTGAGTAAATTACATAGATTGTCCATGTGGTTTGTCTAAAATTGCATATATTGTCCTCTGATAGTGTCATATTGCACTTATTGTCTTTACCTTTACAAAAAAAAATAACACCTATAGTCCTTTTTTAACCGGCTGTCTATTTTGCAGTTAAGTTTACCCATGTGCCTCTCACGTGAGGGTAAAATCGTCATTTTACCTGTGATTATGAATTTTCAATAAAAAGGTTTTCAACTTCAACCTTACACATATAGATATACCCAAACACACTCAAAAATTATTTTCTCTGTTAACACATATACACTCTATCTACCACTACCATCACCACCATCATAAATTCTCTTGCAAGCAACCATCACCATCAGACCAAGATATCACACATCTTAACTGATATCTTGGTGATGCCGAAAACTGTTAACGCGTAGAATCTTTCAAAATCAAACCATGAATATGCATAAACCTTAAATGATACAAGCACATCTTAGATCTATTTTATTTTAATGTGTTATTGTTAGATATATGTATATATTAAGCAAGAACAATAATAGGAAAAGAACAATGATGTTTACTGGTAGTTTATTAGTTTCATGTTGGTAATTTTAATGTGAGAGATATGTGAAAGAATGGTGGAATAAGAAACTCGAGAGAGAGTACAGGTTCTTGTTGTTGGGAGATGATATATTCTTTGTTGAGTAAATTACATAAATGGTCACTATGGTTTGTCGTTTTTCTCACATTTAGTCATTGAACTTTTTTCTTTACAAGTTCAGCCATTAAGGTTTTAAATTGTTACAAATCCACTCAAATTGCGTTACATAAATGTCACTGTGGTTTTGCTAAAATTACATAAATGGTCACTGAAGTTGACTGAATCTGTAACGATTTGAAACTTTATTGACTAAACTTGTCAAAAAGAAGTTCAACGATTAAATGTGAAAAAATCGACAAACTATAGTGACCATTTATGTAATTTACTCTTCTTTGTCTTATGTGTTATATTTATTTATTTAGTAGTTAATCAATCAAAAGTACTTAGACCAATGAGACAAGAGGAAAGGTGATTTGACTATTTTAACCTCATGGGCAAGACACATGAGGATATTTAACAAGTAAAGTTAACGGAAGTTATGTTGAGGGATCAACCGTGTTATTTTTTGCAAAGTTAAAGACAGTAAGTGCAATATGAAACTACTAAGGATTGTAGATATAATTTTAGACAAACCACAAGGACGAACCATGTAATTTACCCTATATGTTTTGAATCTTTTGTCTGGTTTATGATGGAATAATTTAAAATTTATACCCTTTTTTTCTTATTGGTAATGTGCATGAATATATTATTTTTCATATGTGCTGCCTCCTCTTGTTGACTATGCCCACTCTCTTGGGGTTTCAACTTTCAATTGTGCATTTAGTTAAAAGGAACCATTTCTTTCGTAAAATATTTTAATCCAAAACAAGTAAAATAAATATTGCGGTCAAATCAAGGGTATGTTTGACGAAAGTAACTGTTGCTTGAAATGGAGATGGTGCTGGTGCTGGAGACTATAAAAAGAGATTATTTTTATAAGCTACATGAAGTAACATTTGGTTTTAAGAGATTATGGAAGATTGTTTTTTTTAGAATCTCTTATAAGTTATGTCTGTCAAACAAAGATTATTTTTTAAGTAGCTTATTTTTTGAAAAAATAAGCATAATCTCTCAACAATCTTGTGTGCCAAACATAATGCAAATATTTTTTATTAAATTCTTTACAAAACAAAAAGTTTACATTTCATACTTTAGTAAAAGAAACTACAAAACAATTTTTTTGTTTTCCTTGTTTGTCTTGCAACCTCCTTATTTATATTTAGAATAGAAAACAATATCATATGAATGCATTTTTTATGTTTTGTGAAAAATTAAATCATTTTTTTTTTTTTTTTTTTTACAAATATGAGAATAGAAAATTAATTTTTTTTTTCTCTAACTAAATGGACCCAAAAAGTCTTCATTTTGGGGCGGATTCTTGCCTAATGGTTACCAAGTGCATTAATTAGAATAGCTATAACACAAATTTTCTAAAAAAATGTGCTTTTCATAAATTCAAGATTTTTGACGCACTTTTATAGCACGGAGAAAAAATCCATGTAATTCACATACACCCGAGAACCTCCCCCAATATGTCCCTATCTCATTGACGTCTCCGTCAGTGATTAGCAGTGGCTGTTGTTTCATTAAAATGTTACGTAAGTTCAGATTTTAGGTCTTTGTCACAAACATGTTTTAATTTTGACAAATAAAGGGTGTGTGGTGTAACTTTTTTGACAAATTTGAAGACCTCACGTTTTTTTCATGCACAAGTCTATAAACTCAAGAAGAATTACATAAATGATCGCTATGGTTTGCTGGTTTTTACAGATTTAGTCACATAGCCTTTTTTTTTCATCACGTTCAGTCATTAAGATTTCAAATGGTTATGGATCAAGCCCAATTTCGTACATAAATGGTCATTGTGGTTTGCCAAAATTACACAAATGGTCATTGAGATTAGCAAAAATTGGACCGGATCCGTAACCATTTGAAATCTCAATTATTGAACCTGATGAACAAAAAGTTCAGTGACTAAAGCTGCAAAAATCGGCAAACCATAGTGCAAAAAATTGTAGCTAATATATACAACGACAATTAAACTACGCTAAATAAATCAATATCATACAATCTCTTTTGTTCAGTAAAGTTCTTATGTTTCGGCCTTATATTAAAAAGAAAATCAGACTAATAACTTTCAACCTCACTACAAACTACATTCACAAGATACCCAAATTTCAAAACTCATTTCACAAAATGACAAAAACACCCGAATTTAGCCAGAATACTTTGTCACAATATTAGATCATAAAAAATGCCTAAAACAGTAATACTCGCATGGTATGAAAAAATTTCGTACTGTGTCACAAAAATGGCACAACAACTTGGATAAAATCATCAAAAAAGTTGGACAAAAGTCTCGCAAATGTGCGAGAAAACTGGGTATTTATATTTTGAAAAAAGATTAGGTTTGTGATTTTCCCTTTTATAAATTCACCCGAAACATTCAAACCTAACTACCTAGAAGACTGTAATAATGATCTTAAATTCATAAACATATTAACAAGAAATAAACAAATATAGTATAGTTCTTTAAATTCATAAACATATTAAGAAAGAAAAAAAAAATAGCATAGTTCTTACTAGTAAATTCTTGATTTATAAGCTCAAGAGTCTCCTTCTTTCGTCCGAACCCTTTCCTGTTATAATTCTCACTTCTAGTCAAATTATGCCTGAAAACTTTAGCATCAAAGTCTGGCGAAGACGAGTCTCCAGCGGAGCATCGGACGGAAAGAGGTTTTCGGAACTGGACTAGTTTGAAGTCTGGCTGAGATATTTTGGTGTAAGTTGATGAGAAAGAAGTAAATTGTAGAGAAGCCATTGGAGGGAAGAACAAGAATGATTTGGGTATGTGTATGTTTTGTTGTTTACTTTTATATATTTTTTTGAATCTTTTGTCAACATGAGTTTATGGTGGAATAATATTTATATTCAATGCAGTGCAGTCCAATTTGGAAAAACTATGGCAGCGTGCTGAATATATAATTATGAAAACGATAAATCTTGTTCGGATTATTCACCCTATTAATTTATATTAGACGAATACTCATGCATAGCAATTTCATTTTATAGCGGTAAACATTTATAGTTATGATATTGTGTTATTAAATTTCATCAACTATGAACTAACACAACAATAAATAAATAAAAAGTTGTAATATGGTGTATTGTACGTATAGTAGAGTTTGTGGATAAATTTTAAAAATTATTAATGTTGAGATTAGATGTAAAAAAGGTCTTATCTTTTCTTGAAAATACATTAAAAAAAAATTGTCAAAAGTTGTCATACATTTTTTTTGAAATGTTGGTGAGAACATCGTTAACGCAATATTTCATTAAAGAAGGATTGTTTGAATTTTTATGTAGAGATTTATGTGTAAAAAAATATTTCAGGAATTAAATATTCACTTATTATTATGTTTTCAACTTTTAAGGAAAAATATTTATGCTTTATACTTAGCAGAGATAATAAAATAGTGTCAGGTTTTAATTCAACCATGTATCCTTTCTCATTTAGGGTGTGCTTGGTTTAAACTAGGGGGAATTCAAAGGGAATGCAAAGCAATGTAATGAGCAATCCTCTTAGTTTATTAGGTAATGATCCATTACTCACTATTTGTTAATGATTCATTACATTATAGCATACCAAGCATCATGATTCATATCATTTGCCATTGATTAGGCCATATAACCTTCTACCAAGCACCCCCTGAGTAATGATCCATTACCCACTATTGAGTGATGAGTCATTGGATTATACTCTATCAAACATCTTTTTTCGTTATCTTTCTTATTCCTCACCCCCAATAACCCCTTGCCAAGCATGCCCTTAATGTAATTTTTTGCCCATCTTCTTTCCTAGATTTATGGAACTCCATTAAACCAATACTGAACATTTTTTGTTTGTTTAAAAAAATTCAAAATAGTAGGGTAGAAAAATCAAAAAAGGCTTGCTTTTCTTTACTACAACAACAAACAATTATAGGACTTCTAAGACTTGTGTTTGTTGAAAATCAATTGTTCGAATTTTTTTTTCATTAACTGAACTTAAATAATTACGCCATTACGCGCAATAGTCAGAAAAGGTCAATCTGTATTCTCACATATTTAACTGAAATTTGTAAGGTTGATGAACTAATTTTTTTTTAAGGATAATGTTTCCGGAGGCCACCAAAATATCAAACTTTTTTCATTAAGACCGTCCATCTATTAAAACTAACTTATAGACCACCAAAATGTGTGTTTATTTTCATTTATAGCAACTCCAGTAAAATTCTTTGTCGAAACTTTATGAAATTTAAGAATAAAGATAATCTTAACGTATCAAAACAATACCAATACGACTTTGAATGTGAATTGTCACTTATACACTTCTAAATTGATTTAGCTAAAATAAAAATGCACTCAAACGAATGTTAAACATGGTATTTTATATTTCAACTAGTACTTTTATTGATTAGATATGGTAAATTTAGCGTCATTCTTATTATTTTATAAACACTAGACGAGTATCTGCGCATAGCAACGAGATTTTATAGTGACAGTCGGCAAATAGTTGCAGTTATATTTTGGTTACACAAAATGACTTAATTAAGAAAGAAAAAAATGATTTAACGAAAGCTAGAAAAGAAAACAAAGTACTATAAAAACTTGTAGTTTTAACATTTCCTTTATTAGTTTAAGTTTTCACATTTCACTTTTTAATACCAGAATTGAAATAAATGAAAGTGAATACAAACTTAGGTGGCTTATAAGTTAGTTTTAATAATTTGACAGCCTAAATGGAAAAAGATGAATATATTGGTAGCCTTAGCCTACACATTTAGAATGGAACATGGCTTGTGTCCTTGCTTGTGCGCTAGACACAGACAAACTTATGTTGGTTATCTAATGCAATTGTAGTCTGTAGATAGCGAGTCAACATATAAGAAAAGCGAAAGGTGACAATAGTTGTGACAGCATAAGCGTAACCATGACTTGATATTATGTAAATAAGAAACAACACATGTAGGAGTATATATTGTTAACAGAGGAGTGGACTCTTCTCTTTACCACAACAACAATACCCAATACTGCCGGAGCGGGGTATAGGAGAGGTGAGATGTAGACAGTCACACCCCTACCGGAGAGTAAAGGGACCGCTTCCAAATGGATTCTTCTCATTATGAATATATAAATAACACCCTATACAAGTTACATGGATTCTTCGCGTTTAATCTCAAATACCCTCATAAGAATATCTCCAACAACCTACACGAGTCCAGTTTAAATAAATGAAAATCAAGTCATCTACACGATATAAGTTTTTTGGATATGGACATAATTGCAATAATAAGGCCTGATATAAGATATACCTTGTCAGGAGTAGATGCCGCGGCCGTGACACCAATAGTTACATGGCCCTTTGGCAACCAATTATGTTTCTCAACCAGCTCGCCATGCTGTTACAGACTTACAGTAAATTGGTTTGAATTTAAGTGAAACTGAGAATAATTTAGTGTTGAGTAAATTATTAACATTGTAAAGTTACAAGCACTTACAAATAGCTTATAAGCTATGTGGTTTCCAGGACCGACTCTCTCTTCAGATTCGATCCAATAAGATGGAATACCACGATCCTCTGGAATCTCTTGTAGATGTGAAGCATTGCTTGAGTCCAACCCACCAACTACTAACATGAGATCTATCTTTTCTTCCACCAATTTGTACATTGCATCCTGTCGCTCCTGAAAATGGATTACATTTAGAATAAAGTTCATAAAGTTACAAAATTAGAGCAGGAGTGAAGATATAATCACGGAGAACATGAAATGTCTCCTAGTCGAGGTGACAAAAAAAGTGGGCTGGGCGGTTTTTGTAACGGGTCAAAATAGGTCATGTTAATCCGAAACAAAGAAAAAGTACACGATTAATAATGAAACATGGAGAAAAGTGTGTTGCTATTTTATAACATAAAGTCATAAACCCGAGATCATAATATAATTTCTCTTAATAAAATGATGTAAGATAAATACACTGACTGTTGACGCATTTCCTATAAAGCTATTTTATTTTACCCAAATGACCCGTTGAGGTACGAGAAGTATTTACTTGAGTGGCATCACAGATAGTGTTGAAGCTCATAAAGTGTTCGGTGGCATTTTCTACTCCATATTTACTCATCATTGTCCTCTCTACTAATCTCCCTGCAAAAGTAAAAAACGAAAGTAAGCATCGGAAGTTGCAACTTTGAGACATATAGTGTGAAAGTGAAATCGACCAATCTCTTCTGTTTCTCCCTTAAGCATTGTCGTTTGGTTTGCTACACCAGTTTTGACAAGATCAGTGTCTGGATTAAAATCCTTGGAGACTGCAAACTTGAATTTCTGCAAGTACCCTATATTTATATATCCTTAAGACGTAAATGATAATTAACGTCACGCAAGTTTAAAATACACCATACCTCCAGAAAAGCTTCTTTCGTTGAGCTAGTTCCGTTAAGTTCACCCCCAAGGATGTAATCACACACATATGTTGCCTAGGTCAGGTAGTAAAAGAAAAGAAAAAGCATTTAATAAAATTGTAAGATGGTGAAGAAAATTTGATACAATTTAAAAGAAACGATAGCCATACCTCATCCATATTCCTCACAATCACATACTTTCCTGCAAAAGACGCTGTTGCCACGCTCTCCTCATGAGTATGATTACCATGAATTATTGAAGTATAGTCCCCCTTCTTGTGCTTTTCGATAGAACTCCAAACCTTGTTTCGCAAACCCAAAGTATATAACAATATGAAAAATATTACATAAGGTGAAGAAAAAAAGTAAAGAAGTACCTTTGATACCCAAGGGCATGTTGTATCAACTATTTGAACTCCTTTAGTACTCAAAGTAAACATTTCATTGACTGCGGCACCAAAAGCAGGAAAAACCACAACGTCACCCTTATCAACAACATCTAACTGTTTCACTCCTTCCTTAACGGGAATGACTTTAACCTCCATCTCCTCCAGCCTCTACATTACAAAACTCGAGGCTTAGCTATATTTGACATGGTACATTACATTATATTTACGGGAAATACTAAACATGATTACATGAAACCGAACAAATTTTGAAAGAAAGCAGCTGCATGGACAGAATGTTAAACCAACTATTATTCATCCTTTAGTAATATGTATACATAATGATGTAAAAAGAAAATGAAAGACAAATACTGAAAAGATTAAGCGAATGCTATGGAATATTCCATTCTTGTAGCACCAATTCAAGTAGTCATGATACTACCTTATTAATAGTGGGGTTGTGAAGAATCTCATTTGTGATCCACATCTTCTGGTCAGGGAACTGTTTTCTTGCTTCATAGGCAATCTGAACAACGCGTTCAACACCCCAACAAAAGCCATAAACTTCTGCAAGCTTCACAGTAACATTGCCCCATGTGTATTCATTGTTGTTCTCCTTTAGTGTCTTTATAATGTCACCTAGCAAATCAATAAACTCCACTTCAGTTAAGATACGGATTATCCATCAAATTGCACTAAACCTTTACTCAATAAGCGCAATTTAAGTAGGTAATGTGATATAGTGTTGACTTCCCACATGTGTTGGGGTGTCCAAAACCAATCACACATTGAAGAAATTATAATATCAAAATTAATATATAAGTTTGGCGGTTTCCTTTTTTGCCAATAAGTTATAAAATGGAACAACAATTGGTCTTATATTTTAGACTTCGTGAGGTGCTATGTATATAGCCTAGGGCCTAGGCTATGCTGTAAAGATCTTAACAAACGTGCTAGCCACTCGTGTGCAAGACACATGTGAGTAAAATAATCATTTTTAGTTGGGATACGTTATTGGTAACCCTTAAAAAAAATATAGTACCCCTTAAATTTTTTAATTTTTTTATAATTTTTTTTTACTATATAACTGTGAAACAGAAAGTACTGAACAAGATATATAAAGAAATAGTAAAACACAAAAATACACAGCAGAAAATCATAAATAAAACTTTCTCTATGTTAACAAAGTGGACAAAACTGTCAAAAAAATGTGGAACATAAAATATAAAGTTTGATAAGTCAAAAGTAGTAAAAGACAAAAGATATGAAACAAGAAAACATAAAAACTTGTGTTGTTCTATCAGTGAAGGGGGGGAGGGGGTTTAGGAAGGATAGGGTTGTATGCAAAGTGGATAAAAAAAAAAAAAAAAAAAAAAAATCTAAAATGTCACTCCAGCCTAACATCATATGTCTCATATTTCCATCCACTTTCACACTTCCTTCTTCTTCTCTATCTACCCTTTCAAAACTAATTAACATCTCTACCCCAAATTCAGTTTTAGATAAAATCACAAAATTAGGTTTCAATTATGTTTAATTTCATTATATATTCGTTCAATCGCTACAAAATACAACCTTTCTTTTATGAATTTGAAGTTCATTGATTTACAAAAAAAAAAAGTTAGGGTTTCGATAAATCTGAGTCAAAATGAAATTACTATAGCAATTCTTGTTCAATAAACTCTAAACAAACATCAAATTTTCATATATTTTTTTTCTAAGCTTTTACTCATAACTTTTCAAACAAATCAAGTGTTCATGAAAACACCATAAGGTGTTCGATAAAATGTCTTAATAAAATAATTTTGCGATTTTAGAGTTTAAAAGTGTTTATTAGAACATAAATATTTTAGTAATTTATAAAAGCTTAATATTTTCTGAAAAAATCAAAATTGTGATGAATAAAACTTCGAATATGCAATATGTGTTCATCAACTGTTTCGTTTTTTTATATTCATCATATGTTCATCATTTCATCAGTTCATCGATACAAATATTCATCAGTTATTTTTATGTTCATCAATAAGTAGTAATCAATGTTCATCAGTTTTTATTATGTTCATCAATGTTCATCAGTTTTTTTATGTTCGTCAAATCATATTCATCAATAGAGAATGTTCATCAATATTCTGCTAGAATGTTCATCAATATAAAATGTTCATCGATATAAAATGGTCATCAATACTCCGACTGATTTCATCATTTTTTTTTATATTTTTATTTTAGAAAGATGATGTTCATCATATTTGATGTTTATCAAAACTAGATCATAAGTTGGAGGGAAAAAGAGAAAGAAAAAGAAGGGAAGAAGAAATTATACATGTCACTCTCTGACGACTTTTTAAACTTTTTAAAAGAGAACCACTTTCTATTTGATTATCTCTTTAAAATGAAGTACCAATAATAATACCCTTTTAAGTTATCTTGAGGCCTCAAAGCTGTTAAGACTTACTTTCTCTTTCTAGCCACTGTCCATCTCTTATATTCTCTCTTAATGAATTAATCCGAATTACTTTTCCTTAAAGTTTCCGAAAACAAAATAATGGCAATACATCTAACAAGATGAAATCATTAAAATCATAATGTGTTAATTTTCATCTAAAATTGTTAACTTTATTGCATCACAAAAACTAGCTAAAATATAGCTTTATTACCCTAACTTGGTTAACTAGAATTCATAGTAACATCAGTGCGGCTCGACCGTAAAGCCGCTATAGCAAATGGTATAGGCCTTATATTTTATAAGGCCCCAAAAGTTGTATAAAATAATTGAAAAAACCATCCCTATAGTTTGTTTAAGTTGCATGTTTAGTCTTTATGTTTTTTGAAAGTGCACGCGTTACATATGTGAGAAACTTTTGGTAAAATGACTAAAACACCCTTGAGTTCTTCCTTATAGAATTTCTACTTGAACTTTTCTATTTTATTTAAACAAGATTCATAACATTCAATCTCTTACTCAGATTTTTAAAGTAATGCCATTTAAACCTAAAACACTTGTCTATTTTGGGACATTAATTATTTAGTTAAGGGTAAAATTGTCATTCTGCTAAAAATGACATAGATAAAGCAGTAATAATTATTTTTTTTAACAGTGTGTTTTTTTCAAGAGACAACTATTTTGGGACAGAGGGAGTATAATAGTTACAAGCAAGTAGGTTTTTAAAAAAAATAAAAATAAAAATCACACTTAAAATCAAAATGTTAAAAAAAATGGTTTTAACGTAGAAGGATTGATAAGGATTAATTTGATATCTTTTTAAGGGGTCATTTAAGCCCAAAATCGTGTTAATATGATTAGATATTGCCTCAAATCGTTTCTTTTTGTATTTTAGGTGCTTGGGACGTGAATTCTGGAATATGGAGCTTTTTGAACGATTTTAGACGAAAAAGAGAAGAAAACAACAAAGTCGCGGAAAACCTGTCAGGAAAGAAGACCTGACGGCGTCACGTTATGCCTTGTGACGCCGTCACCCTCTAATCTTGAAGCAAGAAGAATTTACGCACGTCGGGTCAGAAATAAATCAAGGATTTACACCTGACGGCGTTAGGAGTATTTTGGAGAAGGACGCCACGTGTAGAGATTACAAGTGACGGCGTCACGGCTTATTTTGTGACGCCGTCAGAACGGCGACTTGCACAAGACAAAACCCTAATCATGGCGATCTGACGGTGTCAGGATCCATAACCTGACGCCGTCAGCCTTGTAAATCTATATATAGTTTTCGATTTTTATTTATTAAGTGTGACACTTTTGGGAGACCTAAACCCTAGACAAATTTTGCAGTATTCTTAAGGCTTTTACAGCCTCTTTTCATCTATGTTTAATTGAAGTTAAGTATTCCTTAAATCATTCAATATGTCTATGTGTTATTTGATTATGTGTTTATCTTCTCTTCTCTTTAACATGCTAGCTTAAATTCCTTAGTGTTTGCTTAGGTCTAATGAAACCTAGTTATTAATTATTGATGCGTTGTCTTTGTTTAGTTGATTGATTCACGTTAGGCTAAGAAAACTGGCTGACTTCCTTTGTGTAACTAGCTTGAACGTCTTAGAAAACGTAACCATATGTGCAATATAGGTTTTTCTCGTTGTATTCAATGCATGAGTTGATGTTGATGATCCTATGATGGCTTAATTAACTTAAGGTTGTAGGAGAAATTGATATTCATAGAGTTGGAGAATTTAGCACGGCCTCACGACTGGTATTAAGGAATACAACGTTTCAACTAAAATTCAACAAATCAATAAAAGATAACTATAAGTCTAAGTAAACACGTTTGTCTCACTATAAGTAGTTCACTACATTTACCTTTCTTGTTATTTTAATTTTTGTTTTATAAAAGTAGTTTTTTTGTTGGTTGACTAGCAACTAATTCCGCCCACTCTTCCAAAACCCGAGATTTTTAATTGCTTTCATAAAAATATAAAAATACAAAAATAATCATCCCTCACCTTTAGACTTAATCCGACATACACTTCAACCTAACGAAACTATTCCCCTAGAGAATGATCAATCCCCCGGACTTACCTATACTACACTACAACGATCAGGTACACTGCCTGAAAGATTGTAAAACCTTTTGTTAGGTCTTGCAAATCTCGCATCAAGGATCGAGGGTGGTTGTAGTATTTATTTCGGGGTCATCGTCCGGTCATGCTGGTGGTCTTCGGGTGTGATGGTGGGGTGATTTTGGCCATAAAAACGATTTAGTCTAATTGTGTGTGTTTTTCTTATAGTATGTATGTACTTGAATTTGTGTTTGTATTTTAAGGTGTGTATGTGTGTGATTGTTTGTTTTGTGTTTTGAAGTGTTCGAATTTGTTTGTGTGTTTTATAAGTTGGTACAATAGATTATGGATTTAAACAAGGTGACTTACATATATCCTTGTTTAAACTTCATTAATTGCGTATTTCTCCAACCAAAATTTAATATTACAAATATAACCAATCTAATCTATTTAACTCTCATATTTATCCATTTTATTTATTACAAATCTCATATATAATAGTAAGAGATTTTCAAAAAGTGGAAAAAGAAGGTTCAAAACTCAATTGGACCAGTGTGGGTGCATCATCCTGCCTACTTGACAAAATTAAGCATTCTTAGCAGTCAATAAAAGTCAAAACTGGCTTCAATTTGGTCAAATTCATCTACATTTCATCTAACAAAATAATATGTATAAACTGATGTGTCAATTTTATTTGTATGAAAGAGAGTGTCAGATTTTGTAATGTCAATTCCATCACTTCACTTATTTGAGTTACACATTCAACAATATGTCAATAAGTTGAGTAAAATTGAAAATAAGTGACATCTCCAATGTGTGCACTATAATTTGCATTATTATATTGCAAAATAAGAATCCTTATAGAATATGTTTACGCTTAAAAAGGTTTGCTTCAATCTATAACACTAAAATTTTGCATTAAATCTGTACTAACTTCAAATTAAATTATTTTGTTAATAGCAAAATAATATTATGATTTTAAGATTATTTATTTCTATTAGTAGTAAGCATTTAACATATAAGATAAAAATATTTCACCTGGAAGTCCTGCAACACAAAAATCTCAAAGGCATGTTTACTTCAGTTAAAAACTTGAACCCAAGATACTTGCCAGTTAAGTTCTCAATATTTTGTCTCAAACCTAATTCATAGCCTAGGTATATAAGATATTGCTTATTCAACTATATGCTACTCCGTATAATATATTTTATAAACAACAATATCATGTTTATATTTCAAGAATACACCAGTTAAACAAAATGTGCCGTCAAACATCGGTTATATTAAGTGTTCCAATTATGCAATGACAAAATAGGGGTATAAAGTGAAATATTTGAAGTTTAGTTCAACGAATAGTGTTGCACTATATTTAGTCTGATTTGGCCATTACTATTCATTGCACTAAGAAGATAGTGCAAGTGTTTAGTGCTAACATTGGAGCAAGTTTTGTGTACTTGTGCACTATTTTAGTGCAAAAAGGAACAAATAGTGCTAACATTGGAGATGTTCTCACAGATAATGTAAATTTTCTTCGTGATTCTAATCTACCTTCGAGACGCGTTGCCCCTTCTATTTAAACGTTCCCACCCCCTCTCAAGGTATGGTTACCACCAATGGTTCGGGATCCTCACGAGGCTAGCAACATTCTTGAGTATCCGACAACGTTAATTTGTAAGCTTTAAAAAATAAGTCAATTTAAACTTACATCAATCAATTACTCTTAACAAACACTAATACACAAATCATGAAAAGGTTAATAGGCAAAACAAGTAAAATTACACCAATAACATAATTCTTACTATTATATTCTTCATCCATTTGTTTAAGAGCCTCCTTCTTACGTCCAAAGCCTTTTCGGTTATAATTCTCACTTCTAGTCAATTTATGCCGGAAAACATTAGCATCAAAGTCCAGGGACGGCGAAGATGAGTCTCTAGTCGAGCATTGGATTGAGAGAGGCTTTCGGCACCGGAATAGTTTGAACTCTGGTTGAGATAGTATGGTGCAAAAAGTTGATGAGAAAGGATTAAATGGTAGAGAAGCCATTGGGGGAAAGAGTAAAAATATATGAAGTACGTGTTGTGTTTTGTATGTTTCTCTAAATCATTTGTATGGTTTATGATGATATAATTTGAAATTTATACCACTCTGATTCAATATGGTAGTAGTTCAATCTGGAATAAGATTATGGTAGCGTGCATGAATAGAATATTAGTATAAGATAGGATTATCATAGGTACTAGACATTTCATGATACATTAGTCGTTAATAAAGTCTTTAATAACTAAGATATAATGCAAAATAACTATTTAAACATTCTAGTATTTGACTGCATGTATTTGTATTTTGTGATGGATAGGCAGTTTTGATTTGTATTGAGCATGGAGCATGCCCATTGCCTTATTAGCCAAAGTTGAGAGCTTAGGGATGTGTCTTAAGTGTTTTTCTCACATTGTGCTTTTTTTGTAATTTGTCTTTTTGCAGTGGCGGTGATTAGCATATGCAAGTAGTGCAATCGCACCAGGCCCCCCTTTGTAAGGGGCCTCCAATTTAGTATACATTCATTAATATTTATAGTTTTATATATAAACGTCTTGAATTTTTAGTGTATTTGTTAAATATTATATCAAAGTTGAACCAGGTCACATAAAAAATATAGAAGACAATCTTTGGGCCACATACAAAAAGAGTGAAAGACTTGGATTATGGGGGCCTCATTTGTGATTTCGCACCGGACCCCAAATCAATGGGACGACCCTGTCTTTTTGGTTTTCTTTTTTAAAAAATTTACTTCTATTAAAAAAAAGAAAAAGAAAAAGAAAACTATTTAAACATTAAACATTTGACCAATTTAAGATGTATTCTAATTTATTTATTTATTTATTATTGGGATAATTGTTTTTAAATGTATCGAACTTGTCACATTTTATTATGTTGTGTAACCATCTTTTTATTTTCGTATTGTGTGTATCCAACTTACTAATACCTTATATCCAGTGAATGCTAAGGTGATTAAGGTTTTTTCGTAAGAGTAAATTACATAAACCGTCCTTGTGGTTAGGCCAAAATTGCAAGTTTTGTCATTTTCTCTAAAAAATTAATAACGGCCATTTAACAAAGGCAACGTTAGTCCATTTAGCCAACGATCATTCGCAAGATTAGTCCTTATACTAACGGTCGTTTCTAATTAACTCAAAATTTCATTTTATTAAAAAAAATTCTTTTCTACGCGGTTTAATACACGGTTTTATATGCGGTTTAATACACGTTTTTATACATGGTTTTATAAGCGGTTTTAGACACGCTTTTATACACGGTTTTACACTGGGTTTTATACATGATTTTATACGCTTTTTTATAAACATTTTTATACACGTTTTTATATGCGGTTTTACATGCGTTTTTATACACGTTCTTATACGCGGTTTTACACATGTTTTTATATATATTTTTATACGCGGTTTTATACGCGATTTTATACACGATTTTATACGCGGTTTTACACACATTTTAATATGCGGTTTTACATGCGGTTTTATACACTTTTTCATTACACACGTTTTTATACATGATTTTATACGCGTTTTACACACGTTTTTATATACGTTTTTATATGCGGTTTTACATGCATTTTTATACACGTTCTTATACGTGGTTTTACACACGTTTTTATACACATTTTTATACGCAGTTTTACACGCGGTTTATGCACGTTTTTTTACATGATTTTATACGCGGTTTTACACACGTTTTTATATGCAGTTTTACATGCGGTTTTATACACGTTTTTATTACACACGTTTTTATACATGATTTATAAAACCGTATATAAAAAAGTGTGTAAAACCGCGTATAAAATCGTGTATAAAAACGTGTGTAAAAACACGTATAAAATCATGTATAAAACCACATATAAAAACGTGCATAAAAACGTGTGTAAAACTGCGTATAAAACCGGGTATAAAAACATGTGTAAAACACGTATAAAATTATGTATAAAACCATGTATAAATTCGCGTATAAAAACGTGTCTAAAGTCGTGTATAAAAACGTGTATTAAACCGCGTGTAAAATCGCGTATAAGACCGTGTATAAAAAACGTGTATAAAACGGGTCTAAAGACATGTATAATAATGTACATAAAAACGTGTGTAAAAACGTGTATAAATGATGAGGCAAAAAGTGTACCGCTTTTGGGGGGTCATTTAAGCCCTAAATCGTAATTATTTGATCAAATATTTCCCTAAATCGTTCCTTTTGTCATTTTAGGTACTTTGGAGAAGAAATCTGGGAAAAGAAGCATTTTGGACGTTTTTGGAGCATAAAAGTGAAGAAAACGACAAAGTCTCAAATTATGCTGGAACAGTACCCTAACGGCGTCAAGGTTTAGTGGTGACGCCGTCAAGCTAGACAAATAGAGGTGGATGTGAAAATTGTCCTTGACGGGCCAGAATGGATTTTTGGGATTTAAAGGGGGACGGCGTCAAGAGGCCATCACGAAACCCTAACCACGGCGAGGTGACGGCGTCACACCCCATAACGTGACGCCGTCAAGTCTGTTTTTCTATATATATTTTCGTAATTTTCATTCATTGTGTGGAACTTTTTAGGGAGAAACCCGAGCACGAATTTTAACAGTTTTTTTTAAAGGTTTTTCACCTTGAGATCTTCCATGTTACATTGAAGATAAGTTATCAATTAATCATTCAATATGTCTATGTGTTGTTTGATTCTATCCTGTTCTTGTCTTTTGTTTAACATGCTAGGCTAGGTTTTCTTTGTGTTTGCTTAGATCTAATAAAACATAACTATTAATTATTGGTTGAATGGTGTGTTATTAGTTGTATTGGATGAATGTTTATCGATGTTAAGCTTAAGAAAATTGGCTAACCTCCTATACGGTAACTTGCTTGAACGTCTTAAGAAACATGATCGGATGTGTACTACGATTATATGGTTGTATTTAATGCATGAGCGAATTCTAGTGATCCCATGTTAGGAGCTTTTAGTCGGCTCGACATAGAAGTGAAGTAGGAGCTTGTATAGTTGGGGAAGTTCGTACACACCCCCACGACTGGTATTAAGGAATGCAACCTGTCATCCACGCAATTATAACACACTAATCAACCGGTAAAAGATAGTTAGGGAGTAATGAAGTCTAAGTAAACACACTTCTCTCCATATAAGTTTTCACAACTACTTTATTTTCAGTTATTTTATTTTATTTGCATTTGTAGTTATTTGGGTTAGTTGACTAGCAACTAATTCCGCCCACTCTTTCAAACCCGAGATAATTTTACTTGCTTTCCTAAAAACATAAAATACAAAAAGAATCTTCCCTCACCCTTTAGACCTGTTAGAGTAGTTTTTCAATCCTAACGACACTATTCCCCTAGAGAACGATCAATCCCCCGGTACTTGCCACTACACTATACTACATCGGTCAGGTACACTGCCTGGTGGGGATTGCAAGCCTCTTAAGATCCCTTGAGAGGTAAAACCTGTTGTAAGGTCGCAATACTACACATCAATAAAACCGCGTATAAACCATGTATAAAAATGTGTGGAAAACGTGTCTAAAAAACATATATAAAATAAGTTCAAAAAAAAAACATAAATAAAAACGTGTATAAAATCGCGTATAAAACCATGTACAAAGACGTGCATAAAAATGTGCATAAAAACGTGTATAAAAACGTGTATAAAAACATGTATAAATACGCATATAAAAACATGTATTAAAATGTGTGTAAAAACGTGTATAAAAAGTGTGAAAAATCGCGTATAAATATGTATATAAAACCGTGTAGAAAAGATTTTTTTTTTAATAAAATGAAATTTGAGTTAATTAGAAATGACCGTTAGTATAAAGGACTAACGTTGCAAATGATCGTTCGCTAAATGGACTAACGTTGCCTTTGTTAAACGGTCGTTAGTAATTTTTTAGAGAAAATGACGAAACTTGCAATTTGAGCCTAACCACAAGGACGATTTATGTAATTTACTCTAACGGAAAACCTTAATCACCTTAGCATTCACTGAATAGAACGGATTAGTAATTTGGATAAACACNAATGAAATTTGAGTTAATTAGAAATGACCGTTAGTATAAAGGACTAACGTTGCAAATGATCGTTCGCTAAATGGACTAACGTTGCCTTTGTTAAACGGTCGTTAGTAATTTTTTAGAGAAAATGACGAAACTTGCAATTTGAGCCTAACCACAAGGACGATTTATGTAATTTACTCTAACGGAAAACCTTAATCACCTTAGCATTCACTGAATAGAACGGATTAGTAATTTGGATAAACACAATAGAAAAAAAAAGAGATTATTACACAAAATAGTAAAATGTGGTAAGTTCAATACATTTGAAAACAATTATCCCTTTATTATTTTTTATTTTTTCGAAAAATATGTGCACACACATATATATATTGTTAACGGGACAAATGTTGGAGCCCTTAAATTTTTGGGAGCCCTGGGTAGTTGTCCACCTCGCCCACCCTCAATGACGGTTCTGATCCAAACTATGTAGCCTATACATCCCTGTATAGTTCTATACTGTAACGTTAGATATGAAAATTTAAGTCGTCTATATAAATCACATGAAAACTTAGGAAGAATTGTTATTTCTTGGTTGAAGTTAAGCAATGGGAAAGGGAAAGATAATGGGAATACTAAGGTATTGATTACCTTAGTCCCCAAATTGTTGGGTAATGGTTGATTACTCAAAAGTGGGTATTGATTGCGTTCCTTACCTCCCAACAAGCACCTTTAATCATTTCCTTTTCCATTCCCCACCCTCTTAACGCCCCAATCAAGCACCCCCTCAGTGTATGTAAACATATTATATTCTAATTTAATTACGCTAATAGCTATTTCACTGAGTTAATTTAATTACGCTAATAGCTATTTCACTGAGCTAGCCGCAACCCTGTAGGTTTTGTTTAAGCATACCAAATTTATGAAAATGACAATTAACGAATTCATATATTCCATAATTATTTATACTTCTAATCACTTTAAAAGTGATAAGTGATGTTAATTACGAACTGTTTGGTATTTATTAAAGTGTTTTTCTATCTTGTGTCCTAGAGCACAAGATAAAAAGGACAAAAAGTATATAAAAAGTACTAAAGGACACACGAAAAATACATATTTTATCGATCCCTAAGTTCATTTTTGTGGGTCCTTCGTGCTTTTTGTGTACTTTTTGTCCTTCTTATCTTGTGTCCTAGGGTTATTTATCTAGGTTTATAATATAAAATGCATTTTAGATGGTGTTTGTTCTTTCAAGAATACTTATTAACAGTATCTTAATCCGATTCGACACTAACTCGAGCCAACAACTAACAACTAACCCGCCGTTCTAAAAAAAAAAAAAAAAAATCTTAATCCGATTTGTTCAGAGGCTGTCAGACATTTGAGCCATTAGGTACATTTGTTTTTTTCCTTGTTCAGAGACGATAAAAGACTCAAACATCTTGCCTAACAATATGTGAACAGTGAAAGAGATGTTCTACAATCTTTTAATGTCTGTTAACTCTTTTTTTTAAGGAATATGTTTGGTGGACCTAATAAAGGGGTCTAATGGTGGACCTAAGGCTTTAAATACTTGTACAGTGCATGCACTGTATAAGTATTTAAAGCCTTAGGTCATTGTACAAGTATTTAAAGCCTTAGGTCCACCATTAGGCCCCTTTATTAGGCCTATATATCAAGACTCTTTTTTTAATATATATATATATATATATATATATATATATATATATATATATATATATATATATATATATATATATATATATATATATATATATATATATATATATATATATATATATACCTTTCTGTCATTTGTTTTATATTATATATTTTTTCAACTTTACCTTTTTACTGATAATACATTTAAAGAGAATCACCATTTTTCTTTTTTGGTATATAAAAAAATATTAAAGATGATATTGTGATGATGATGAAAATAAACTCAATAGTCTTTCAAGCAATAAACATATATAACTAGTTTGTGAAATCAAATTGTGTAATATGTATTTTGTGCATGAACTTGAAAAAAAAATCATTGAAAATATTTTTAGTTATTAATTGAACATGTTAAGTACATTATAAAATCTTTTATTCTTTTTTCTCGCAACCTTATCATCGTAACTTAATTGATAGCGATAGTTTACAGAATGGTGAAGATGTTTAACAACATGGGAGTATAACATACTTACAATATATGATTACTTTACGAGATCAAATTAGGATATAATGTTCTTCAATATTTTGTTTTAACACATTTTATTTCCACGTTGTTAGGTTGTGTTATTTTGTGACTCAATTGTACTATTTAATGTTTATAAATGTATATGTATCGTAAGAATGAAATTGCGTCATATTTATATCAATAGAACATCTTTAAAAAAAAAACAAATATCATTTTATTCAGATTCAGATATTTACGTCTTATATCCAAATTCAGATGCTTAAGTCAGATTCAGATTTAAAACATATTAATAAACAAACTTCACCTAGTGAAATAAATTTGTCACCACATAAATTTTAATTTAACAAACACGTACATATTCATATCTCCTCAAAAAGTTTAAATTAGCGGAAAAACTCAATTAATAAGCATTTGTTCCGGTTGCTTTTAACCGTCCACATCTGATAGTTATATATCCTAAAGACTAAATGATGTACATCTTTTTCTAGAAACAACAGCAGCCTAAACCATTTAGCTAGGAGTAGGCAAAACTAAGGGTGCGTTTGGTATGCTGCCATTAATCACAATTGGTATCAGTTTCGGTATAAAATGGGTCCTCACCTATGATAGATTCATACCTCCCCTCTTGAACTCCTATGGAGTATGGACAGTATCCATATTTCATTCCCATATAATGTGGGCCCCTCATCTTAACCAAACACTAGGTCCACTAGGTCCACCCCTACGCATGATCTAAACTCTCTTTTGATTGGTTGACACATGAAGGAGACTATTATTTTAGGACTCGTAAAATAGAAATGAGGATAATAATTTTGGGACGGAGGGAGTACTCCCTCCGTCCCAAAATAAATGTCAGGTTTGAATTTTTGGGGTCTTTTTTGTTCAACTTTGACCTTAAATATTTTTATTTGCATTATATAATACTCTATAAAAACTATACCAATGAAAATACATTTGAAACCCAATCCATTCATATATTTTGCATCAAGTATTATATAACACAAATAAAAATATTTACGGTCAAAGTTGAATAATAAAGACTCTGAAAAGTCAAACCTGACATTTATNTTATATAATACTCTATAAAAACTATACCAATGAAAATACATTTGAAACCCAATCCATTCATATATTTTGCATCAAGTATTATATAACACAAATAAAAATATTTACGGTCAAAGTTGAATAATAAAGACTCTGAAAAGTCAAACCTGACATTTATTTTGGGACGGAGGGAGTAGTAAATAGTAGCGTAAAGTTTAGTTTTGGGTTGCTTCAGATGCCCAGCCCAAATCACTCAACTAATAATAAGCAATTTTCAAGCCAATTTTAAGCCCAACCCAGTGACTTTTTGACCCAAGTTTTGAATGTGGGGCCCACCATATCCAGATGGATGGCCTAACAGCCACTCTCAACAAACTAACCATAAACAAATAGATATCATTACTTTACCCGCCATTTCTCTCACACTCACACATTTTGATCATAATGGAGCTCAGGTGTATACAGTCACCAGTTGTTAGTAGCTTACCTACTAACAACAACAAGCATCAACTAGTATGCTACGGTCAGTTTATTCGATCTTTTGGAACGAAAAAAGGTGTTTTTGAAACGAATGGTGTCAAGGTTAAATCTGTCCGGTTTAGTGTTCGAGCATCAGGTAGTATATATATGTTTACGTCAATGTTGTTTGTTTTATTTAGTTTTCGCAATGTGAATTGTTAGTTTTATGAACTTAAATAAGCTGAAAAGTTTCAAAATAAGCCACAAAAATGAGCTTATGAAACATAAGTCCAAAACCAAATAAGTGAAAACGCCCAAACAAACACCCCTTTAATATGTAGGGGGACATGTGAGTAACCTTGTCTGTTTACTGATAAGTTATTAGTTAAACGGTCATACCATTGCATAGTAGTGAGGCACTCTGATGTCCTCATAAACGCCTTTGGTTTAAATCTTCCTAGGTACACATCTTGGGGGTCGCCAGGGAAGGGGTAAGAACCGGGGACACCGAGAATAAACTGAACAGGGAAAACCTCTACTGTGTACATGTCCAATTTGCCGATAACTTTTAACTTACATGTTTTTACTTTATGTCTTTTTTAGGTTGATGTATGTAATTGTTAGTTACTTGGTGTTGTGTGAACCTAGAGTGTGTCACGTTATTTATTTCATGTAACATGGAGTGTAAGACTTAAGATGTTTTATCAATGTTGCTTACTTTGCAAACTTTGATAACCGGCAATGTTGATTTCTCCATGCTCCCCTCCCTAAGAACAATATGTGGAAGGCAATACTTAGACTGACTCAACGGCCTGCTTAAGAGAGAGAGTGTCTGGGAAAATATAGCCATGTTTGAGGGCTGGTCCTAAAGTTGTAGCTTGTGGGGATTGAACGGGGTCTCTGTTGAAGAATCCATGCCCCAACGAATAGGCTGCCCCCTTGGGGTTAACTTGATTTTTGCAATGTGGACTAATTTTTTTGATAAGTTGAGTAGTTAAAATACGGCAAACGTCAACAAAATGTAACTAACTTGACACTTTTTGCTTGTTGTGTAGCCATCTTTTATTTTTCCTATTGCATATATCACACTTTTGAATTTGTGTATTGTGTATATCTTGTGATCGGTCCCCGTTAATAAGAGTGTTGATAAATGGAAACAAAATAAACACAATAGACGAAATTCAAAATTTTGCTTTATTCTATCACGTGCACACCAGCACTTGCCGGAGGTCTCATTGAAAGCAGTCTCTCTACTCTGGGTGTATCCTGGGGTAGGGGTAGGATCTGTCTACATTCTACCTCCCCCATACCCTGCCCAGCGGGATTGGGTTTGTTGTTGTACAATAAGAAAAAAAAATGGCTACACAACAAAGCAAAAAGTGGCGAGTTAGTTATATTTTCGATCCTTTTGCCCTTTAAAATATGCCAATGTAGTAATCTCATTAGATTTTATTTTGGCCGACCTTTTAGCTGATTAATCCACGGGTTTAAACCCCCCGACTTACCGCCACACAGACTCAAACCGCGTAAAGCCCTCCCTTTTTCAGGAGGTTGGCATGATCACTTCAAGGTTTTGTTTTGCCAATAGGACCCCTGGAGTGGTTATCTCATTTGATTTTGATAAGAGGATCGATAAGTTTTTGATGTTTACTTATTTAGTTATGCTTGTAATTGTGCTCTATCAGGGTTAATTTTTAAGGTTTAGGGTTGTGGAATCTAGAAGTTTTGTGGGTTCGTATGTTTTGAAAGAAACTATGTTTTGGTTTTTGGCACATTATGTGTTAACCCTATAGACTGCAGTTTGTTATGTTCTTGATTCCGAGGTTGTGTAATAGTCTTGAAATTGAAAACCAAATGGGCATTTGGTCTAGTGGTATGGAGGTTTTACCCTCCTAGACAAGGTCTCAAGTTCGAGTCTTGTCTAGGGCGATAGGGGTTTCCTCCCACGTGCGTAAAGGGAAGGGTGCCATTGCCTTCTGGGCTGGACCCAACCTGGTTGTGTGGGCTCGCTACGCCTTCTGGGCTAGGGGCCATGTAGCCACAATTGCCGTCCAAAAAAAATAGTCTTGAAATTGAAAAGGAATTCTAAAGAGCTATGTGTATAGTTTAGTAATTCATGGCAATTTCAAGGAGAGTAACAAATAAACAAGAAATCCTTTGTTAGATTTGTGTGGCATTTTTGTTTAATAATCAACGAAACTCCAAAGTGGCTATCACTTTTTGGAACTTCTAACTGAGTTTGAGTTGCTCTTATTTTGGAACAAAAGGAGCTCTTGAAATGGATTTTATTGTGGATTGGAATGGTAATTGCAAAATTAACCATTGACGTTTTTTTTCTTTATGCAGCAGCAGTTGGTTCAAAGCCTGCTGAAACAAAAACACAAGATGGTGAAAAAGACGGAGATACCATATTTGTTGCAGGAGCAACCGGAAAAGTTGGTTCCCGAACAGTAAGGTCGGTCATAATAGTTGCAATAAAAGACCGTTTAACTTTTGCATTCAGTTCTGAAACTGTTAATAACCTAAGACTTGTGTAGGGAGCTTTTGAAATTAGGATTTAATGTCCGAGCTGGTGTAAGGAGTACTCAAAGAGCAGAATCTCTGGTGAAAGTATGTGTTTGATTAGTCCTTAGATTGATCATACATTTCAATTTCCTGAATAAGTAGTTAACTGAACCATGTCTTACCTGTAGAGTGTGCAGCAGATGAAGCTTGATGATGGAAGTCAGCGTAAGTATTTAAATTGATGATATTGTTGAAGTTGACTTGTTTAGATTTTCATATGTATGTAAGGAAATATGCTCACTCTGTAGCCCAGCTATAGAGAAGCTTCAGCTAGTGGAGTGTGACTTGGAGAAACCGGAGCAGATTAAGGCGGCATTGGGCAGTGCTTCAACAGTTATATGCTGCATTGGAGCGAGTGAGAAGGAGATATTTGATGTCACTGGGCCATATCGAATTGACTTTCTAGCCACAAAAAACCTTATTGACGCAGGTATATAAGGTTTAAAACGCTCCCACTTATTATACCTC
>LBNU01036949.1:144326-164320 GCA_014162995.1 Artemisia annua | reverse complement strand
AAAAAAAAAAAAAAAAAAAAAAAAAAAAAAAAAAAAAAAAAAAAAAATCTTTTATTAGAAACTAATGCATCAAATGTAATTATAAAAATCATACTATTTCTTTAATAATCAAAATTTTGTCTTTTGACACGTTTTCTTTTTGCTAACTTTTTATTTTCTTTTATGATTTTATGCCACTGAGATGAGTAAAAGCCAGTATTGACCCATTCATTACAAAATGGGTCGAAATTAGCATATCTAGACATCTGGTTGTAGTTCAATGTCAGTTTTTGATTGGTTTTTACTTGTTTGCAGTTATGAAAACCTGAAGCCACCAACCTCTCCAATCCCGACACCAAGTGGATACCAAAAGAAACCAGAAGTTGCACCAGAAGCTGTACTAGAAGTTGCACCAGAAGTTGCCCCAGAAGCTGCACCAGAAGCTGCACCAGAAGCTGTACCAGAAGCTACTACAGCCGTTGACACTGTTACAAAGATTGAAGACGGAAGTGATGTCAAAGAGGATCCTCCTCAAGTTGTGACATCCAGCAGCAGGTCCCCTTACTATGTGTAAGTATATCTCCAAAAACGGACTGGATCACAGTTCTCCTTTTTACCAGCTGCTGTGTAGATAACTTTGAACCATGTTGACTTTTGTTTCTTGGCGTTTGAAAACTGTTATCTTAAGGTTATTAGTTGACCTTCAAAGGTAACCAATCCAAAAACCAATATTTTTTTGGCCAAAACCATGAAAGTTTCAAACTTCCTAAAAATTGCAATAGGAATGAGTCAAAATGATGAAACGGCATCTGATGTGTTAACACATTTTTTCCTGGTGTCTGAAAACCGGTTATCTTACGTAATTACATTACCAATTTGTAAAGCAAAATAGAACACATAACGAAATTGGTTACCTTTTTATCATGCAATTAGCTCTTTTCGGTACGTCAAACTTATCCTTTTGCTGATTCTTGTGTTCCATATGTAGTAATAATTTTGTGTATACACACTCAGATATGAGAATCTGAAGCCTCCCACGTCGCCAACTCCAAGTCCTCCATCGGTATCACCACCACCAATCGTCCCTGTTGACAACGGGTCTCCCATTTCTTCCACACCAGAAAGCACCTCAGCTCCTACTACAGTGAAGCCAAGACCACTGTCACCTTACTCCATGTACGTTCAATTCTGTTTTATATCTCTAAATTCCCAAATAATGTAGAACTAGAGGTAACGGGTCAAACAGGTTGAAATGGGTCATTTTGTGAATTTTTAATTTTTTATTAGTTACCCTTTCATCCCATTGACCTGTTACCCTTTTAGCTATTTTTTATATGACCCATTTGAGATTAAAGACGCCACGAATCGACCCATTCATAATATAAACGGGTCGAAATTGGACGAGAACTAATAATGTGGTTTCATTTTCTTCTTGTAGGTACGAAAATTTGAAGCCTCCAAGTTCTCCTACTCCTTCCAAACCCCATTAACGATTAGCTCAAAACATTGGCAATAATTCATATATCTTTTGGTGCTTTTGTTAAGGACGGCGAATGATGCAAAGGAGATTTGGAAAGTATATATATGTATTATGTATAGCAGATCCGGAATGTAAAACAAGCTTAGAGGCATGTTTAGGCAAACAATCGAATTTCACCCCATTTTTTCATTGTAACTTTGAAATCGATACACGTACACTTGCGGATCATTCATTCAGACAAACTTCTGATTCATATATGTCGTGTTTACCAATTCGAATGGTAGTCTAGATACATGCTGTTTCCAAGTTTCATGGCTTTATCTTTGAAACACCATGTATTATGTCACTTCCATAACATATGATGAGGCGAAAAGTGTTACGCTTTTAGGGGGTCATTTAAGCCTTAAGTCGTAATAATTTGATCAAATATTGCCTCAAATCGTTCCTTTTGTCATTTTAGGTACTTTGGAGAAGAAATCTGGAAAAAGAAGCATTTTGGACGTTTTTGGAGCATAAAAGTGAAGAAAACGACAAAGTCTCAAATTATGCTGGAAACAGTACTTGACGGCGTCACGATTTGACAAAGAGGTGGATATGAAGTTTGCACTTGACGGGCCAGAAAGATTTTTGGGCATTTACACGTGACGGCGTCACGTGTTATTTCATCAAGGTGGTCACGTTTTAAGTTAAAGAGAGACGGCCCAGAACACCCTAGAACCTGACGGCGTCAAGAGTAGATCTAGACCATCATGAAACCCTAATCACGGCGAGATGATGGCGTCACAGGCATAAGGTGACGCCGTCAAGTTGTAAAATCTATATATACTTTTCTAATTTTCATTCATTAGGTGTGCAACTTTTTGGAGAACTTTAGGGATAAACCCTAGGTCGAATTTCACTGTATTTTCAAAGGTTTTTCACCTTTGTTTTATCCATGCTTAATTAAAGATAAGTCTTCCATTAATCATTCAATATGTCTATGTGTTGTTTGATTTTATCTTACGCTTGTCTTTACATTAACATGCTAGGCTAGGTTTTTCTTGTGTTTGCTTAGATGTAATGAAACCTAGCTATTGATTATTGGTTGATGGTTGGTTATTGATTGTTGTGGATGAGTGATTTCAATGTTAGGCTTAAGAAAACTGCCTAACTTCCAATTGGTAACATGCTTGAACGTCTTAAGAAACATGAATCGGATGTGTACTACGATTAATTGGTTGTTTTAATGCATAAGTAACTATACCATTTTCAGGATACTAAACGTGTCGCCATAGAGTGAAGTAGGAGCTTATAGAGTTGGGGAAGGACGTACACGCCCCCACGAATGGTATTAAGGAATACAACCCGTCATCCACACAATTGTAACAAACTAATCAACTTGTAAAAGATAGCTAGGGAGTAATGAAATCTAAGTAAACACACTTTTCTCCATATAAGTTTCACAACCTTTTATTTTATTGTTATTTTATTTTATTTGCATTTGTAGTTAATTGGGTTAGTTGACTAGCAACTAATTCCGCCCACTCCTTCAAAAACGGAGATTTTTACCTGCTTTCATAAAATATAAAAACACAAAAAGAATCATCCCTCACCCTTAGACCTAATTAGAGTAGCTTTCAATCCTAACGAACACTATTCCCCAAGTAGAACGATCAATCCCCCGGTACTTGCCACTACACTATACTACATCGGTCAGGTACACTGCCTAGTGGAGATTGCAAGCTTCTCAAGATCCCTTGAGAAGTAAAACCTCTTGCAAGGTTGCAAAACCACGCATCAACATACACGAATGTCATAAAGAACTGCTGTATTAGATTTACTATAGTGCTCTTTTTACTGTATCATGATTAAAGGGGAAGTTTGGGGTTACCTATTTTAAAGTACTTAAAGGGTTAGAGATAATCACATACCAACCTGCTTAAGCATGTTGACACTTTTTTCTAGGGGTGTAAATAAACTCGAGTTCGGCTCATTTAAGTTGAAGAAGCTCGAGCTCGCGCTCAACTCGTATCGAGTTTTATTATTAAATCTCATGCCTAATCTCTACTACATATAAAGCAGTGTTCTAAAAGGCGCGCCAAGGCATCGCCAAGGCGCGAGGCGTGGCCTCAGCGCCACGAAATGGACCAAGGCGTGAGGTCTAGGCGTCGTGTGAAAAGGCGTGAAATAAGGCACGAAAAGGCGTGCAAAGGCGCGCCTTTTTGGTAAGGCGTGGAGCCATTTTGAGAAGCATTTAGGGGATTTATGGATTTGGGCTTGAATTTCAAGTATTTGGGTTATTTCTTTCTTGGGCCTCGTAATTTCAAAACTTAATTCTTACTTGGGCCTCGTATTTGGGCCTGACTATTTGGGATTTGGGCTTTAGTATTTGAAATTGCTCTTATAAAATGATATAAAATTATAGATACATAAATTTATAAATATTTTGTTGCCGCCTTAAGCACGCCTTAAGAAACGCCAAGGCTTCGCAAATGCGCGTAAGGCTTGAGGCGTGGCTGTGCCGCCACGCCACGCCTCACACCTTTTAGAACATTGATATAAAGTATAAACACATTTGCTTAAAAACTTACCACAATGTTTTGTTCTCGCATTTTGTACCGTAACTTAATTTTTAATTTTTTTACAAGTTTATAGCATATTAAACGATATATATTGCTATTATACTACAAACAATTCACCACAATTTAGCGATTATAACTATTTGGCGCTATAATTTTTTGCTGCTATACGCTGAAAACTATAAAAACAAAAATATTGACACTTAAAGTGCGGCAATGCGCTTAAGGTAACAAATTTTTCTACCACTAAACAACCAAGTAAGGATGCTGAAGTGGTTAAAACGTCTAATGCCTTTGATGCTTTTGATAATTTGGATGGGGATCCTATTGTTAGTATAGATTCGTCTAATGCCTTTGGGGACATGGATAAACAGGCAAGTGCTACTATTGATTCATTTGACAGAGTCCAGGTACTACACCTATTGTTGAAAAGATTAATAAGCTTGAAAGTCAATTAATTGAGGGGCTTGTATTTCTAGATGATGATGGGAAGCCGCTTCCTATGCAAAAGGCTAATGTGGAAAACTATGCAAGCATCCCAAGTTCGTCCAATGCGTTTCCTCCTTTTATTTCAAAGAGCACTCCTAACATGGTTAAAGCAGGAAAAAGGTAAGCAATCCATTTTCTAAGGTTGGTGATCTAGTTATCTCCGATAGTGATGATGATGAAGTCATTGATGACTTCAATGAAACTTCTAATTTTATGGCTTTTGACGGTTCTAAAGGTGGTAGTAGAGTGGGCATAAGGAGCTTATTGGAGCAATGGAAGGAAAATACCTATGACCAAAAACCCTTGTGATGATGATGAGTTTGATGATTGTGGTCTAACCGATACTTAATTGAAGTTTGCAATGCTTATGACATTAGTCTCGATGGTCAGATTAAATAGGTTGTTTTTATTTTGTTTTACATAAGTATGACATGACATTTCTTTTGGTTAGGTCATAAGCACTGTAAGCGATTTTTTTTTATTTTTTTTTTTTTTATTTTTTTTTTNCTATAATATACATGCATATCACTAAATTTTTCAAAAAAGTACGCCTAAGGTAACAAACTTTAATTTTGTTCATTTGGTTCACTGTACTTATAATTTAGATTATTTTCTATATTTTCAGAGAGTTACTGAACGCATATCTTTGGATAGCTAAGTAAGATAAATGTCGTGTTGTTACAAGTACGGTGATGGTCACGTATACTTTTATCATGTTTCATAAGTTCAATAACTCAAATGAACAAAATGAAAATTCTTTACCTGAATCGCACATTTTTTTAAAAGTTGGGGAAGTAAACTGAGAATGATTGATAGTAGAAGGAGTCAAAGTGTAAGTATATCAACGTAGGGTTTTACTGTTACAGGGTTTTTTTTTTTCCTTCTTCTGTTACGTTAGTGGCAAAAACAAATGGATGAAGGCAAGCGAATCAGCGTCGGTGTGGGTCCCACCTCTGTTTTGGAATACCTTGATCCTAACTACTGGTTTGTTCTTTACAATATATATTCAAATTTATATAATATATATTGGTATTATTATTAGAATGTTGATATTAGCAGTGGTTAAGAAAACTGTTATCTGATTATTGTGTTTTGATAAGTGCTATAGTTTTCAGGGTGTTTGGAGTAGCTTATTTGGTTTTTGGCTTATGTTTCATAAGCTAATTTTTTGTGGCTTATTTTGAAACTTTTCTGCTTATATAAGCTTATTATAACATTAGAAACTTATATAAGCTGAAAATATTCAAAATAAGCCACAAAAAGTGAGCTTATGAAACATAAACCCAAAATAAATAAATAAGCCATAAGCCGAAACAAACACCCCTCAGGGCAAGGGGCGGAGCGAGAACTTTTTTGTCGAGGGGGCAAAATATGATAATTTTTAGAAACTACACTAAAAAATGGTCCGTTGGGGGGGCAAATTACAAAAAAAGCCGAAAATTTTCGAAAATTTACATTACAGTTTTTTTCGCCGGGGGGTCACGTGACCCCCCGGACCCCCCTTTATCTCCGCCCATGCTCAGGGCATTTATTTTTTGTAACTATGGTTTATGACATTTTGGCCGACTAATTCACGGGGGTTGTGCCCTCCCTTTTGCGATGATAGTCACGAGCCTTTTTACCACTAGGTCACCCCTAAGAAGTTATTTGTGGTGCTTATTAGTTTATTGGATTACTCGTATCAAAATACTACGCTTAACATCTTATTGAAGAGCAAAAAGAGGGAATGTTAAAGCTTCAGGAATTTGGTTAAGCTTTTTCAGAAAAAGCTTATGGCTTTAGCAAAATAGCCATTTCTTAGGAGCATTAGCCTAAATCCCTTTTTTGTTACTCAATAAGCTATATTCTCAACAAGTGTTTTGATAAGAATGTCGTATCATGAATTCATGATAATACGATAAGCTAATAAGCAACTCAAGTGAGCTTTACCCGAACAACCTCTAGAAATGGCTTTTTGCTAAATTCATTTTTATAAGCTTAGCTAACACTCCCTAAGTATGTCATCATTGGAGGATGAATAAACAGTTTCAATAATCTGGTTAGGAGTAGCTTATGTTGTGCTAATTATATGAACCACTAACAAATGGCCTAGTGGTAAGACGACTAACCTCCTCACAAGAGGTCTAGGGTTCAAATCTCACTAGGTACAAGTTTGGGGTAGCCAGGAAAAGGGTCGGAAGCGGTCACCGGAATACCTCGTTTAGGCCGTATGCATCTTAGTCTAAGACTCGGCCCTCCCCAGTTAACCTTAGCAAGGGAAAACCTCATTTTTATTCTTTTTTGTAAGCAGTTTTAATAAGCAATCCCATACACACCCTTGATAAAGTTGTTTATTTGCTTAATGTGTTCCAACTTTAGATACAAGTCATACAAAATATGCTCGGTTCTTGAGCTATTAGGTTGAGGGAGTTGCTTATTCCCTCTCTGGCCTTTTATTTAAAAAAAGAAAAAGATAAAAGAAAGCCATTAGCGGATCCTAAGCATCTTTTACTATTTTCTCGCTCGACTGATTTGATTGGATTGTTTGTCATCAGGAATGATAGGTTTACTTCTGAGGATCATTATGAGTGGCTTAAAGATTACTCCCATTTTCGTCATCTTATTCAGCAACATATCAAACCTGCATCTTCTGTAAGGTTCTTACTTTGTATACACATATGCTTGACAATGCTTTAATTGAAGTACGAATACTCCTGCAGGTATTGGAGCTCGGGTGTGGGAACTCACAACTGTGTGACGAGCTATATAAAGAAGGAATTACTGATTTAACCTCCATTGATCTATCTTCAGTTGCAGTTGCCAAAATGCAGAAACGACTGTTATCAAAAGGCCTTAAAGGTTTGTGATATTGTGTTACATTAAGTTGGGTCAAGTAGCCATCATCAAATCATGTAAATGTTAAATGTAGTCATATGTATTGTTTTTTCATATTAGGAAATCAGTATAACCGTTACCCGTTTTCTCATCTATGAGGTGCAACATTAAGGCTTAAGTACTCGTTCATTGTCATCTCTGTTTGCAGATATTAAAGTTATGGAAGGTGACATGCTGAATCTTTCCTTTACTGATGAGTCGTTTGATGTTGTTATAGAGAAAGGAACTATGGTAAACTAACATGTTTTTTGAAGATATTATATAAGGTTATACCTTGCGTGATCACTAAAACGTTTACTCTTAGAAATCTTGACAAGTCAGGTTTATATCTTTTTAAACTTGAAGGATGTTTTGTTCGTGGACAGTGGTGACCCGTGGAACCCGCGGCTAGAGGCTGTTAACAAGGCAATGGCAATGCTTCAAGGTGTTCATAGGGTCTTAAAACCTAATGGGATTTTCATCTCAATCGCTTTTGGTCAGGTAGTAAACACAAAAACTCATCAAACAAATGACCTGTGTCTTGCTATGATCTGATGATTCTCGTTTTTCTGCAGCCGCACTTTAGGCGTCCGTTATTTAATGCTCCTGAGTTCACATGGTCAATCGAGTATTCTACATTTGGTGATGGATTCCACTACTTCTTTTATATTTTGAGGAAGGTTAGCTCGGTGAATCTCGCAATTCTTTATATATGTTTGAAGAGAGATCTAGTTATAAACCATAGCTGCAGATGGGTTGGTTGGGTAATGGGTCAATATCAAGTTGGGGTCACACTGAGTAATTTTTTAGTACAGGTCAAAACGGGACTTGCCTACCCACTAAAACAATTTAGGAATTATATGCACTGTAAAACCCATATAAACCGTTTACCTTTTAATGGGTTGAAATTGCCACATCTACAATAAGCCTATATCCGGCTTTTATTTTTACTGCAAATGAACCTATTGTTTTTGCAAATAAGTGATTTTGTAGGTATTATAAAATATATGCAAAGTTGGAAAGAATAATAATACTTGCTACTTACCATTGTTGTCTGAGACTGCTCTATCTTAACATGATCTTTAAATTTTGTATTTTTGCTTGATTGATGATTTATCTACAAAAAAAATAGGCCAAATATGATGTCTTTAAGAGCCATTATTGTTCATTTGGCGAAACCTTGAGAAATAGGATCATTTGCATAAAAGGCTTGGGACCTCGTGTGCGAAATATGTAACTGAAACTCTGATTCTCAACATTTACAGGGATGCAGATCACTAGACTCTGATGCAGATATGAACAAGGTTGAGACACCATCTATATGCCTTTACCAAGATGAATTAGATAATGAAGATTACTTATTTCGCACCAACATTGATGAAATGGATGATGAAAGATAGCATGTAGTCGAGTCAACAAGCCAGGCTCAAAGAGCACTTTTTGTATCGTTTGATGTTAGAAACCTTAAGATACTTTTCGGGTTTCCATTTTCTCCGTAAGTTGTAATTTTAGTTTTTAAAATAGCTCGAAATGTGGGTTATGCGACATTTTTGGAAATTTGTCTAGGGATAACATAAATGATGTTTACATTCACCTAAGTTTGGTGATGTTAAGACTAATAGTTAAAGCGTTTTGCTAAATATATTTGTTAAAATATACGTGCCGTTAAAATATGCGCTTAATATTATACTGTACTATAATTTATATCACGTTATACTACAACTTGAGAGAACTTTATGTGTAACACATTAAAGATAACTTATATAAATATATAATCTAACATGAAGTATAAAAATAAAATGCTTTTAAGCTTTACAAGTCAAATTGTCAAAGTATCATAGCTATTTACTTAAAATATATTTGTTAAAAAATAACCTCGAAATACTTTAAATAATAAAATTTAACAAAAACAAAAGTAAAAAACGCTAGAAGGAGGGCTTGAACCTCCGACCTTGTGGTTAACAGCCACACGCTCTAACCAACTGAGCTATTCCAGCTTTGTTGTGCTGTTAATTCTCAATTATTTATTTAATTCTGGTTTGTTAATTTTTGTTAGATACCAAACTATTTTTCTTATACAAAGAAGATTACATCTTTGTTTCCTCCTATTACCCCTTTCATTAAAAACTTGACATCATTTTATTCTAGAGTGTGAAATAAGCTACCTATCTGTCCAATTTTATATTTCAACTAAAAGTTATTTTACATTTTATTATATGTGTTATAAATGTAGATTTCCGTTAAAAAAATGTTGTTTTTCTCATATAATTAAGGGAGGCCGGCTACTCAGCTATTAAACTTTTTACTATTATGTCATTCATTTATCAAAACTAAATTATAGACCATATATTTATGGGTTTGCTTTCGTTTATACCAATTTCCAATAATTTATCTCGAAAATCTTTGAAACAACGAGAATAAAACTAAATATAATATATTGAAACAACACAAATGAGTATTGAAATGTAAAATATCAGTTTTACCAATTATTTAAGTGCAACTTTAGTTAGCTGAAAGTGATGTAAGATAATTTAACTAATATTTAAGCTTAAATTGCTAATTTTATTGTGTTGATATGTTAAAGTTAACATTATTCTTGAAATTTTATGAATATCCGGCAAGAATTTGAACTGGGTTGGCATAAAGGAAAACATACATATACTTAGGTGGCTTATAAGTTAGTTTAAAAAACTGTGTAGCTTAAAAGTAAATTGTTTAATAGTTGGGGGTATTTTGATACATAATCCGTATATTTAATACATCAGAGTTGAATGAAACTTTTGTGAAATGGAAAGTATTTAAAAATAAATATGTAAAATGATTAATTGTTAATTTTATTTGTTGTGATAACAACTTTTTCCTTTTGAACGGCGGGATTTTATTAAAAACTAGTAAAAGCTAGAAAAAGATATTACAAACAAGCAAAGTTAGCTACGGGGTTTTGCAACCAACCTACCCTACTAAAGTTAAACTTAGGATTTCTAGATGAAATCCACAAGAACGATTGAGAAACAATAAGATCCCAAAGCAGCGCTTTCTAGGAGGGTTCGAAAAGACCAAAAGATTCGGAAAGCGCCAAATAGACCACATGAGAGTCCCCCTACCCCTTCGAGAACCAACCTCACCATATTCGAGACATGAAGAGAAGAAAGCCACTCGAACCACTCTAAAATGTTATCAAAAACCGGATGTCTAAATTCCACCATCTAGCCAACAAAGCCCACAAATCCTTTGCAATATCACAAGAAAAGAAAACGTGGTTAACCGTTTCAACATCATCTTGACAAATAGGACATAGAATCGAACCAACATCAACGCCTTTCCTATCAAACTATATACTATTATATAAAGGGAGATGATATGTACACAACTACACATACACTTTTACTTTGTACGCATAAAATTTATGTGTGAGGACAAGCAAATTGATGTGTGGGGACAAGCAAAATTATGTGTGCAAAGTAAAAGTGTATGTGTACATATCACTTCCCTTATATAAATCATTTAAGATGTGGGTTTTAATAAAAGTTAAGATAAAGAGGTGTGATCTTGACCGTCAATCTCATTTTTTACAAATGGTAAGGAACCACATCCTACAGTCACATGTGTCACTCTCAATTAAAATTCACCTTTATTTTTAAATTAAAATATCTTTTTAACTATTTATTTTTTATGAACAAATTTCATCACATTTAAAAAAAAAAAAAAAAAAAATTTGCTCTTTGATTCAATATTCATTTTGATATACTTTATGAACTTTTAATTTTTTTTTTTACATTTTTAATGGGTTTATTTTATTTTGATTTAATTCTGTTACAACTTTAACCTTAATTTGAATCGATACAAACTTGATTCGTCAAAACTTTATACTTAGGGAGGGGGTGTTTGACGATTAGGGGAGAGTGAGAGTATTTGTACATACGAGAATGATGATGTCAATATGGCGTTGCGGGAAAGCTACGAGAAACTCAAACATACACATACAACGAATGCAGAGACATTCAGAGTATGGTGTAAAAACTTTAATAAGTGGGTAAAGAATTGCGAGGAGAGTTGAGTTAGCAATTCATTTACTATATTTATGATATAACTATATTTATAGTCGTCGCTATGCGCGGGTATCCAACTAGTATGTCATAATATGTGTAACAAACGTAGATTTGAGTCATCCAACTTTATAAAACGACAAAGAATTTAATAAAAGGTTGAAATATATATATAAATAATTGCTTTTTATACGACAAACTTCATTTACCAAATATCTAACGATTTCTTTAATAGAAAAAGCATATAGATTAACAAAACGAGCCCAATATTGATATATTTTTGACATACATACGATTTTATAAAAAATATGTAGAAATAACAGGTGGTTCGTAGTGTTCACAACAATTGAGTAACCAAATGTATATCGACTTACATAACCTTTTGCTATGTAGTTAACCGTGATATTATAATTTATAATAGTACAGCTTTTTTTTTATAGATATTTCATTAGTCAACTATCAAATTTACATCATGTTGTACAAGTGCCTGAACTGAAAGTGGCACATATCCATCGTACAGAACATCTACATTATCAGTTAGCGCTAATCCAGCCAGCTCATGAGCAGCTTTATTCCCATCACGTCGCACAAAAGACCAAGTACACGAATCGAATAGGAGGCATAGACGGCGAATGTGGAGGAATAAAGCTTTAATGTGATACAACACTTTGTTGTGTTTGAAGGCATCAACAAGTATACTCGAGTCTGTTTCCAAAACAACCTTTGCAAAACCCTTGGCTTGAACCTCTTGTATAGCCCAAAGAATCGCTTTTGCCTCGGCTTCAACAACGGACATCGTAAATGCCAACCGTTTGCTTCCTGCTAACAATACTAAACCGTTGTGGTTTCTCATGACAAAACCAAGGCCTGATACACCATTGTTTCCTAAAACTCCAGCATCACAGTTGATTTTTATCACTCCGTAAGTTGGGGCAGACCAAGCTCGCGAGGGTGCATTATGAGGAGCTGTAAATGCTTCAGTAGGTTGATTGACTCGGGAAAATTCTTGCAGCATCCCATAAGCTGATTGTTTCACTATATTCTTGTCCAGATCTCCTTGTCCGTGAGCTTTGGAGTTTCACTATATTCTTGTCCAAATCTCCTTGTCCGTGAGCTTTGGAGTTTCTTGCACACCATATCCGCCACATTAGCATCAACATCAGCTCAAACTTACCATTTTTACTCTCTTTTGTAGCACCAAGCATTTCTTCAATCGATATATCTGCTACCTGATTAGTAAGATCACTTAACTCCATGTCTACCCATATATCTCGAGCCCAATCACAAAGAAACAGTGCATGTTTAACGTCTTCCATAGGGGTTGAACAATGAATACAATTAAAGGAGTTCGGTACTAAACCTCTTGTAACAAGATTGTTTATGGTAGGCACAAGATTCATACAAGCTCTCCAAACAAAAATCTTTACCTCACCAGGAACATTTGCCAACCAGACGGCCTTCAAGTATTTTCGTTCGTGCTGTGATTGTTGGAGCCGATCCATACTTTGAATTGCGATCCAATAAGCAGATTTGCAAGTGAAAACTCCATTCGGGGAAGCATCCCAGTAAAAGAAGTCGCATTCCGCAGGATTGGTATGTACACATGAAATCCTGGTTGCAATTTGGCGGGAAAATAATTGTAACAGGAGTGTATGATTCCACCTTTGTGTAGCACTATCTAAAAGATCATTAACAACATTATATTCAGAATCTTGCGGGTGGTTGTTATGAAGTGTCTTGTAGCCCTCTAACCAATTGTCTTCCCAAATTCTTACTTTCATACCATTGCCAACATTCCATCTTTGCCCTTTCCGTATAATGTATCTTGCTGAACATAAACTCCGCCATATAAAACTGGGTTTATGGCCAATCCTTGCATCTAAGAAACAACCCCTGGGAAAATACCTTGCCTTAAGAATTCTCGCTGAAAGTGACCCATCCATTGTGATTAGCCTCCAGCCTTGCTTCGCGAGGAGGGCCTTGTTAAAACCATTCATATGACGAAAGCCCAAACCGCCACGATCTTTAGAGATGCACATAGACTCCCATGAAGCCCATCGTATAGGATTTTCCTTATTTCCATGTCCCCACCAAAAGCGATTGAAAGCATGGTGGATCTCATCTATTAGCACATCTGGTAAGAGAAAAAGATTCATAACATACATCGGCATTGCTTGAGCAACGGATTTCAGAAGAACCTCTTTTCCCCCTATTGACAAGTTTCTCTCTTTCCAACCAGCAATCTTCTTTCGTACCTTATTGATGAGACGAAAAATGTTACATTTTTAGGGGTCGGTTTGAGTCCTAATTCGTATGTTTTTGGTTTGGATTTCACCCAAAGTCGTTTCTTTTCTCATTTTAGGTACTTTTGAAGGGAAAATCACAAAAGAAGCATTTTTAATAATAATAATAATAATAATAATAATAATAATAATAATAATAATAATAATAATAATAATAATAATAATAATAATAATAATAATAATAAAAATAAAATAAAATAAAATAAAAGGCCAAATATGATGCCTTTAAGAGCCATTATTGTTCATTTGGCGAAACCTAGGATCATTTGCATAATAGGCTTGGGACCTCGTGTGCGAAATATGTAACTGAAACTCTGATTCTCAACATTTACAGGGATGCAGATCACTAGACTCCGATGCAGATATGAACAAGGTTGAGACACCATCTATATGCCTTTACCAAGATGAATTAGATAATGAAGATTACTTATTTCGCACCAACATTGATGAAATGGACGATGAAAGATAACATGTAGTCGAGTCGACAAGCCAGGCTCAAAGAGCTTTTTTTGTATCGTTTGATGTTAGAAACCTTTAGATACTTTTTGGCTTTCCATTTTCTCCCTATGTTGTAATTTTAGTTTTTAAAATAGCTCCAAATGTGGGTTATGTGACATTTTTGGAAATTTGTCTAGGGATAACATAAATGATGTTTTACATTCACCTAAGTTTGGTGATGTTAAGACTAATAGTTAAAACGTAGGTCTGCATTTTCTTCTTTCTTAAGAATACCAGCTTATATAATCTACATGAAGTATAAAAGTAAAATGCTTTTAAACTTTATAAGTTATATATACTTGAAATATATTTGTTAAAATATACGTGTTGTTAATCATAATATACTATAATTTATATCATAGTTCTGGTAGTTTCTTTTGCCTCTCTCTTATTAAACCAATCACCCGCTAACACGTGAGCGAGTGAATTTTTTGTGTATATTTTGTGAGTGGTTTTAGCATTTCTCAACTTTAATATAGTAAATAATGGATCTATTAACACACTACAGACAACAGTAAGTGGTTATCTTACATTCTTACCACATTCGTGTTCTTTTCTTAAAGATGTCAACTTATATAATCTATTAATCTAACATGAAGTATAAAAATAAAATGCTTTTAAACTTTACAAGTCAAATTGTCAAAGTACCATAGCAATATACTTAAAATAGATTTGTTAAAATATAACCTCAAAATACTTTTAAATAATAAAATTTAACAAAAACAAAAGTAAAAAACGCTAGAAGGAGGGCTTGAACCTCCGACCTTGTGGTTAACAGCCACACGCTCTAACCAACTGAGCTATTCCAGCTTTGTTGTACTGTTAGTTCTATAAGTTATTTAAAATACTGCTTTGTTAATTTTTGTTAAATACCAAACTATTTTTTAAACAACGGCGCGTAAAGGCTCCGCAAATACGTAAGACTTGGTCATGCCGTCACGCCACGCCTTATGTCACGTCTTTTTTGTAAATTCGATATATATGAGTTATGATATAACTATATAAATATTTTCATGTTTTGTGTCGCCTTATGTCACGGCTTATAAACACAAAAGCTTCGCTTTGACCGATAAAGCGTAAAGCTTGATTATGTCACCATGCTTCGCCCTATTTATAACATTGAAAAGAAGACTACATCTTTGTTTCCTCCTATTACCCTCTTTCATAAAAAACTTGACATCTTTATTCTAAGAGTTTGAAATAAGCTACCCCTCTGTCCAATTTTATATTTCAACTAAAAGTTATTTTACATTTTATTATATGTTTTATATAAATGTAGATTTCCGTTAAAAATTGTTGTTTTTACTCATATATTTAAGGGATTATATTGAGGGGCCACTCAACTATTAAACTTTTTCTTATTAGGTCAATCATCTATTAAAACTAAATTATAGGCCACTCATTGATGAGTTTGCTTTCGTTTTATATCAATTTTAGATAATTTTGTCTCGAAAATCTTTGAAACAATGAGAATAAAACTAAATATAACATATTAAAAAACAACACAAATGAGTAAATATCAGTTTTAACAATTACTACACATTTAAGTGCAACTTTAGTTAGCTGAAAGTGAAGTAAGATAACTTAACTAACGTGTTTTTAGTTTAAATTGTTAATTTTATTGTCTCCTGACAATAATTTTGACAGAAGAAGTATAAGTATTTTTATTAAATTTATTTTAAAATTATTATATTAAGATTTATTGTACTATTTTAATAATAAAGTATGAAAAAAGAAAGGACAATGGTTATTTAAAAGTAAACATATGGCTGAGATTTCAAATTGCGAAAAGTAGGGATGAGTATTTAGACCCGAATTTCGGTATCGAACTAGAACCGTATCGGTACTGTACCGAAACGGTATCGACTCCTAATACACGGTACGGTACCGGTACCATAAATCGAGCCAAAAAAATATTCGTTACCACTAATACGGTACCGGTACCAAAGCGGGAAGTACAAAAAAAATCCTGAAATTTGAGTAGTCATGTTTTTGAATTAAATAACGTATCCAAACATCCATTTGGTCCGTTCCATATCAAACAATAGTCAAGTAAAACATATGGAAAGAAATCAAACGTTCGAAAAACTTATTGTGACAACTATAGGTCCTTCATAAACTCTCCCAAAAATTAAACCCGAACCTATAATTTAAAAGTTTTGGAATGTTTTTATGTTACAACAATCTTGGTGATGTATTTATGTAAGTGTTGGCAACGTTTTGTGCCACGTCGTGGTTAGAAATCACTTCAAAATGCTAGTTTTTTTTCCTATTTTTGTTGCATTTTCTTTGAATCCTGTTTGGTTTAACAAAAAAAGGAAAGAACCGTATAGGTACTGATTTTCCGGTATCGAGTACCGGTACCGGTTCTGGTACCCGTATCCCGTCTGGTACGGTATCGATACCCACTTTCATGCTAGGGAAAAATCGGTATCACTAATTCGGTACGAGTTCGATACCATTTTGATACCGTGCTCATCCCTAGTGAAAAGTTATGCTTAAATACCACCAAGAAGATCTACTTTTGATTTTAAGGATGACACCCTTATTTCGGGTTCACTGGATTTGCACCAAACAATAAAGTTTGGGCATCATCCCAACAACATGCTTAAAAATCCAGATAACAAACACCGCCGATACATCAGGTTATATTTGTACGGGCCTTCAATGCTTTTAAGCTTCTAGAATGAACCAAGTTGGGTTAAATATAGATTCAAAATTATTTAAGGATTTTATAAACAAATTATGATCACTTATTTTCTCACCAAAATTAATATATATATATATATATATATATATATATATATATATATATATATATATATATATATATATATATATATATATATATATATATATATATAAAAGTTACTTTTCATATATTTTTTAAAATAAAATATTTTGCAAACGGTAAAGCATTAAGTGACAAAAAATATACCTCTATGGCGATTTCACAAATCACATGTGATTTTAAAATAATAAATCATATGTGATTTTTCCAGACGTAAAATTCAACAATCACAAAAGGTTCGTTGAAAATATATAGAAGTGCCATTTTATAGGAAGATTATTTAATTCTCTCCTCGATCATATGATTCTTTTCGTGTAACGATTAATGATTTATAAGATTTAATTTTCTTTAAAAAATGATGTTTTTTTTTGTTTTTTTTTTTATTTATTATTTTTTTTGAAAAATTGAGTGACCAAGATTTGTTAATTATATCTTTATTAACTTTTCTTTAGGTGTGCCAAAGTATGTTTTAATATATCAATTTAAAGCAACAATATATAATGGAGAAATGATAGGACCACCCAAATATAAATGTGTAGTAACTCATAGAACTAAGGCCCACCCAAATATAAATGTAGCTCCGTCCTTGTCCGAAAATACAAAGGGTAAAGTCCATAAATTAGCAACATACTTTCTCAACTTTACACAGTTCGGTAAGGAACTTTTTTTATTACCAATTTAATATGTGAAACTTGCTAATTTTCGACAATATAGTCATTATGACCTGCTGTTTTACTAAAATACCCTTGTGTTCTTCACATAAATTTGCATCGTTAGTCCTTTTTATTAACGGCCGTTAGTAAATAACTTAAAATTTAGATTTCTTACTTATTCATCCGCTTTCGTCCCTTTTTACACGTTTTCTTCCTTTTTTGTACGTTTTCATCCGTTTTTTAATTGTGATTTTCGTCCGTTTTTGTACGTTTTCGTCCGTTTTTAAACGTTTTCGTCTGTTTTTCTCACGTATTGCATTTTCAGGTTAAAATCTCGCGAGTCTTGATGCAATACATCATTCCGGACAACTTTCATGTTTCACACTTTTGATGATTCGGACAAGAAAATGGTCAGAATCGTGATTTTAAAAAAAGTTTCTGTATCGATTTAAAATCACGATTTTGACCATCCGTGATTTTAAAAAATGTTTCTGTATCAATTTTAAAAAATGTTTATGTATCGATTTGACCATCGTTTTAAGAAACAACTATATCGNTCATTCCGGACAACTTTCATGTTTCACACTTTTGATGATTCGGACAAGAAAATGGTCAGAATCGTGATTTTAAAAAAAGTTTCTGTATCGATTTAAAATCACGATTTTGACCATCCGTGATTTTAAAAAATGTTTCTGTATCAATTTTAAAAAATGTTTATGTATCGATTTGACCATCGTTTTAAGAAACAACTATATCGATTTAAAAAAAAAGGTTTTTGTATTGATTAAAAATCACAATTTTGATCATTTTCTGGTCCGAATCATCAAAATTGAAAAACATGAAAGTTGTCCGGAATGATGTTTACATCAAGACTCGCGAGATTTTAACCTGAAAATGCAACACGTGAGAAAAACAGACGAAAACGTTTAAAAACGGACGAAAACGTACAAAAACAGACGAAAAAGGACTAACGATGCAAATTTTAAGTTATTTACTAACGGCCGTTAGTAAAAAGGACTAACGATGCAAATTTTAAGTTATTTACTAACGACCGTTAGTAAAAAGGACTAACGATGCAAATTTATGTGACGATATAGTCATTGACTTGCAGTTTACAAAAATACCCTTGTGTAATGACTATATTGTCGAAAATTAGCAAGTTTCACATACTAAATTGGTAATAAAAAAAGTTTGTTACCTAACTGTGTAAAGTTGAGAAAGTACGTTGCTAATTTATGGACTTTACCCAAATACAAAATAGTCGGTCAAAGCTAAATACAGTCGGAACATTTTCTATATACACATTTGAAAAATACCTCAAATACAAAAAAAGTCGGCCAAGGCTAAATACATCTTTTCACGTTCGATTCTTCTATAGTGTGATGGATAATGATTATCGCGGTAGCTCTGGTGAAAAAGAAGAAGATGATATCTTGTCATCTAAGTCGGAGTACTTGACTAGACACTCGTTAGTCAAGGTATAGTATTGTTTTAGGTAGATTATATGGTTAAGGTTTTTGTTGTATGATGTGTAGTTGTTTATACTAGAGTGTGGGTTGGTCTAGGAGTGTCATGTTAAACTATTGACGACACAAACGAAAATTGGCTATAAACCCTTACCCTCGTCAACTCTGTCTGTGATCTGTTTCCATATGAAACAAAGTTCTAAGCTTTCTCTTATTCGGAATTAGGATATCCAAATAACCTGATCAACGATCAATAGTCAGATCAGTATTGGGTGTTTTTTCTTCAAACTTGAAATCCAGATGACCTGTTCCTGTTGAACTTGACCAGCCCAGTTAACACCCTTAGTTGTTGGTCCTGCCCACTTTGATAGAAAAAGTTGACGGTTGTCCCCATAAGAATGTTTGATCCTTGATCTGTGGACATGTTTGAGATTATGAAGTTTATATCGTTGCTCTTTTATTAATTCTTGTTTTGTTATTTGCAGGTTATCACAAAAGAATCTCTTTTAGCTGCCGAGGTACTGTTGGATCGTAAACTTGATTTAGTCCAATAAAGATTGGACTATCCATAAAAGCCCAAGCCCGTGATTAAGAAGATTCTAGAATGACGAAGAATGATATCGATTACACTACATCTATTTAACTACTCCATGGAATTATCCTAAGAGACTAGATATTTCCATGATACTCTACTACGGATCTAGATACTTCATGTATCATCATGATCATTCTTAATACCATCACTCCTTATCTAATTATCTAATTCTAGAAAAATCCTACTAGATATTTCTATCCAACTAGCTAGATACTTTCTAGTAGATAATCATATACTACAAATTCTAGAAGCTTCCCTACCTTCTACGACTTTCTAGAAGCTT